>JADBJO010000318.1:450000-495000 GCA_016801955.1 Conus betulinus | reverse complement strand
TTTTGCGGTACGATATCTTCCTCGCACTTTGAGTAGCATGAATATTATGCCGCTCCGGAGAAAAATGTCCTATCAGCTTCGCACTCATTAACACAGATGCCACTCATTTCAACCCTTCCGTTTCAAAGAAGCAGCCATGGTCGTACTCTGCAATCCTAGGGCCTTCACTCAAAGGAGAGTTGATCATGTGTCTGGTTATACGACAGCACACCCGAGATCAAATGTTTTGTTGTGAATAAGTTAAATAGTGTTCCGTAGTGTCATTTACGATCAACATACGTGCAAGATCATCCACTAAGCCCATCTGCTGATTACAAGAATTGCTTAATTTCAGAGCCAGCACAAGTGACACTTATACATCTTTACGCTCCCCCTTCACCCATCTCCAGTTCATCCTTACCTCACAAACTTCTTTGAAGGGAGACGCAGCCACATTCTCACCCCCAGCAACATCCCCATGAACTCGACACTGCTGAAGAATTTTACACACACGCTCCCGACAGGCATGAATATGGAGAGGGAATAGAAGCCAAGGTCAACACAGGGGAAGATATGGAGGGTAAAAACAAAACCAATGCGAATGCTTCCAGTTGGGATGAATATTCTACCACTGATGGCTTGGGATTCTACCTCAGCCAGAATCAACACGACAGTGCTGCAAGTTATGCCTGTTTTCATTAAGATATCCAGAGTCAGGACGGGTTAAGATTAATGGACAACTTCATTGTTGTGCATGAAACTGGAACAATGTTGTCAAAGGAGTTTTCGATGCTGTGGATAAAACGTAATCGTGAGTTTCCGGTATTCTAATCCGAGTCCGTATCACATGAAACAATGTTAGATAGGAGATGGCAATGTCCAACAAAATTCCAACAACAACAAAAGTAATCATTCAATGACGCTCAATTTCTATGCTGGAGCTCACACACACGTCTCTTTCCAGCTATAGTCTGTAACACAGTCCCTGGCTTTTCCAATATTTTCCCCTTCGCCTTGTTATCAAAACTATATGTGAAGGCTAATGCATATAGCTGCACCGAAAAATTGCAAAAACGAGAGATCAGAATAATACGCTACCTCCATGGAAAGATGGATAATTTTCTTTTATCAATATCTCCACCAATAATGTTATACTTTCACCCTCGTATGCTTCGATTGTTTGGTCTGTCTCTCTGTTTCTGTGTCCCGCCTGTCTTTAATCTTATTAATAACAAAACAAATCAAAGAAAAAACTGCCCAACCAGTTTTCCTAAAATTTAGTGGGAAGATGGATCATGACCCAAGGTCAAAACCATCAAATGTTGGTGTGAATCCAAATCAGAGGGGAGACACTGGTGTGTCTTCCCCCTCACTTCCTTTAGCATTGTCGGAGACGGAACGTTTGACATTTCCTTTAATTTCTCAAGAAATAAGGCATCCATCATAATTTAAAAAAATCTTTACACGTATTGAAAAGGTTAATTTTGCGCTAGTCTGGATTATAAGTTAAATCAATCATCAAAATTAACATTTGTAAGGAAACGGGAGGGGAGAGGAGGTGGGTAGAAACGAGAGAGGAAGTGAAGAAATTAGACATGGTGGAGGTTTGGGATCTCCCAAGTGCCCTAGTAAGTTCTTTTAATTTCTGTCCATAGCTCCCTGTTCTGTCTCCTCAATCACGTCAACATCCTCATTCCCTGTCCTCCATTTTTACCTTTTCAATACATTCCCTATCGCTTCAACTGTCAGTTCCATTGTAGACGGCGACCATGTTTCATCATGTTTCCAATATCCAATGCACGTTCTTTGAGCTTGCAGGAGAACCGCTGCTATTTTTGGATTAAAGAGTCTGAGTTTGCGATTCAATGATATGAAGAGGGGCTTCCGTGTGTAGTTCCCTTCCTAGTGAGATTACTTGTCAGCTCTCCAGTGGATTAATCGATGATGGCTCACAATTATGCCTGTCTGTGTGCCTCTCTCTCTGTCCCTCTGTCTGTCTGTCTGTCTGTCTGTCTGTCTCTGTCCCTCTGTCTGTCTGTCTGTCTGTCTGTCTCTCTCTCTCTCTCTCTCTCTCTCTCTGTGTCTCTCTCTCTCTCTCAATTTTTTTTCTTGTTGCAATCCCCTGTTGTCTCTCAGTCCACTTAAGGTGCTATCTTTCTTCACCAGCTTGGTGTGAAGCCATCTTGATCGCTTAACACACAGTCACTACATAATCTTTTTTTCCCATGATTTTCTCCAATTCACCAACACTTTGCTGCTTCCATTGCATGAAAGCTCTACAATTTCGTGAGAACTGTTCTTAGTAAGACAAACGATGAACTGATGATCCACAGTCTTTGTTTCCTTCAGTCTAATTTCATGCTTAGCCTCACTGTCGATGTTTCCATCCTCATAAATATGATCATTCTCTGTCTCTGTCTTGCTTCTTCGCCTGCTTCCCTTCTTTGTCAAGAAAAGTGTGATGTGCTGTTAAGTTAGTACCTTCCCGTGTGAATCATTAATTGCATTGGAGATGGGAAAGATGTGTCATCGTGTATTCAAATTCACCAAACAATTTCATTTCTTTTCTTTTCTTTTTTTTTCTTTTCTTTTCTTTTTTTTTTTTTGCTTCGTGGAAGGGTGGGTGGAATTTTTGAAGTGGAGAGCTGAAGGTTATGATGTTGTCTTTTTTATTTTTGGTTGAATGAAGTCTCCACGAGGACTAATAAAAAAAAAGGGAATGGATGTGTATATATCAGTTATAAGCTTTTTCCTCTTAAAAGTATTCGTTAGATCTTAAAGCAGTTTTTGCATATAAATTTGCATGTGCACCCAAAACAAACATATACAGATACAAAGAACACGAATCTAAATAAAGTATATACAAAATGTATATATAAGAAAAACAACATACCCCCCCCCCCCCCCCCACACACACACACACACACGCACATGCACCCGCGCGCGCGCGCGCGCGCGCACACACACACACACACACACGCACACACACACACACACACACACACACACACACACACACACACACGCACACACATCGAGGGGAGAGAGAGAGAGAGAGAGAGAGAGAGAGAGAGAGAGAGAGAGAGAGAGAGAGAGAGAGAGAGAGAGAGAGACGGACAGAAAAAACAGACAGAAAGACAAACAGACATGTTTCAGATAAAAGCAATTACAAAGATGCTTTCATTAACAGTCCAACATTTCTGTTAAAGGTATCCTTATCCCTCCCTCCGATCTCACCCAGGGTTATCTTCCTTGCCTTCTCACATCCCTCCAACGCCGTCCATTCGCAATTTTCCATATTACTGCCCCACCCCAGAGGCGTTCTTTCCCTAATCCATTGCCACGGTGGTACTGGGACTTATTCATATTAGGATGATGCCGTCGGGCAACCTAGTCAACTGAAAACACAGTTCTACTGAATCATGTTGGTTGTGTTCTGTGGTGCCTGTTCTAATCAACAGCATCATTTTAGCTCCCTTTTAGAGGTAATAATCGCTTAGTACTAAACCTACGTTAGTGTACAGAGCTCTCTATAGGGAGACGATCATCACATCTCTCTAAGAACAGTCATTACGAACTTGCCGACACAGAGTCGCTGTAGGCATGGGAGTGGAGAGGAAATCGTCGAGTCTCTATCCACGACTGTCGAATCGTCTCTCTGTGTGTCTGCTTGTCTCTCTCTCTCTGTCTCTGAGTTTTGGTAGTCTGATGAACTCATCTTCTACACCCTAAAGTATTAATCAAGGTGAGCAAGGTGCTACCAGTCGAAAGTGTATATTTGTCCACTTCTCTATATGCCAAAACATTTGGAGTGCTTTCCCTAATCAACCCGGAAAAAGTTTCTATCGCTTTATGTCGTTTAAAGACCTTAGATTACGTGTGGGCTAGAACAACATGGATTGGGCTTGTATGTTGCTACGTTTATAGAAAAACAAACACGATTGCGCCACCAAAATGAGAGAGAGAGAGAGAGAGAGAGAGAGAGAGAGAGAGAGAGAGAGAGAGAGAGAGAGAGAGAGATACAGTCACATGCAGAGCAAATGTTCCAGCAAATACTAGAAAAATACAAATATTAAAAAAAAGTTTCTCTTTTTAATACAAAACGAAAATAAGTGCACGATGACAGATGTTCCCGTGTTAATCAATTATGCTTTGTCCAGAGACCAGGTTATCAAAACTTAGTGTATTAGTATCCCAAATAACAGAAGGCTTGGGAAAAACAGTTGTTTTCAAAAGCCAGTTAAATTTAATTCGTTTTTTTTTTTTTTCTTGACGCCATTGTTGTTTATATGTATGTGTCCTCAGAGAGAGAGAGAGAGAGAGAGAGAGAGAGAGAGAGAGAGAGAGAGAGAGAGAGAGAGAGAGAGAGATTTAGTGGCCCTTTGTGAATTTTTCCGAGTTTCTTAGTTTCTCTTGTCCGCTTCGCTCTTCTCTATTACAGCCTCTTCTTGCTAGTAGGCCGGACCACTGTTCCGTCTTTGTTTCGGATTCCGTCTCGCAATTGCTTTCTTTTGGAATTCTGATTCCAGTACGCTGGCATCAAAATGCAGTCTCTTCTTTCTTTTGTCCTGTATTTTTCTGTTTTCTCTCTTCATCTTCCCTCATTCACTGTGTGACAACCCTGAGAAATTAACCACAGTAGTTTATATGGATGAAAAATGATGTATGGATAGATATTATTCGTAATTTCTTCCTGTTCTCTGCCTATCTCTAACAGTTCCTCACTCCTCAATCGCATCACTGTTTTGTCTCCCTGTGCTCCATCTTTATTTCCTCTCCGCTTCCAATCCTTAACAGGAACAGAGTCATGTAGTTATTGCCTTTCTCTGTCTGGTCTACTCCGTGTAACAAGGCCTTGATGCGTCTACGTCTTCCAATCTTCCAATAAGTGTTTTCAGTCGTCACACATTATGGGTGCAATTTTCGGGTTATATGTTAGAGGTTGCAATCGAGCAATGTAGAGAAATGTTTTTTTTGTTGTCGTCCTTGTTGGGTCAGGGGTAGAACTCTTCTTTTTTCATGGCAAGATTGATAAATGTCAATATCGCATGAAGGGGCCAGCACTTTATGTGTTGCTACCTTCTAAGTGGGTGTTTGTCTGAAGTTCTGTCCGTCATTCTTTCTTTTTTCTCTAACGCTTTTTTTTTCGTCGCCCCCCCCCCCCCCCCAATCTCTCTCTCTCTCTCTCTGTCTCTCTCTCTCTCTCTGTCTCTCTCTCTCTCTCTCTCTCTCTCTCTCTCTCTCTCTCTCTCTCTCTGCTCCCTTGTATCGTCATGCTACTAACTCTACGCTCTTCTAGATGTATGCTTTGGGCTGTCACTTCCTGTAATGACTTGCCGTGTTTTTTCAATAATTGCCTTGCTGCGATTCGTTGACGTATGACTGCAGACTTGTTTGTCTGTTCTCTTGCCGTTCTGCGTTTCTTTCTTTCTCAACCCGCTCTCTCGTTCCTTGCACCAAAGCTCTGAGAAATTCTCTTTCTGCCCGTCTTTCTCAACTTCTTCATTAGCCTTTCTGCATTTCTTTCTCAAATCTCTCCCTCATTCTTTGTATGAAAACCTCTGAGAAATTCATTACAGTTGACTATAGTAAGACAACATGATGGAAGTATGATTATAATCTCATTTATATCACTCTTCCGTCTTCTGTACGTCGGTCTCTGCTTTTCTTCATATTCAACCAGACAACCATCCTCCTTTACTGTCGTCCAACTTTTATACTTAATCCAAGTTTCTTCCTCGTCGTAAAAGCAGTAGTAAGTTATTGCCTTTCAGCCTGATTCGTGAGTGGCAATAGAGATGATCACGATGTGTCATCGAAGTTATCTTGTGGAGGTTTGTGCAGTTTCTGAAATGGAAGTGCTTGAGGTTGTGACATGAATTGGGTTCCCTCCGGGTGGAATTAGGCCAGGCCTTTTCTTCTTCTTTTGTGTTCGCTGGTTTGTTTGATCTTTTCCTTTTGTTTGCTCTTTTCCGTTTCATAAAAGATACTAATGATATAAAGCAGTCAGGATACTCTGTCGTGAGCTCCGACAATGATGCTTTTTTTTTTTTTCAATTATTCGTTTGATCTGTATGCCTCGTTCACCACTCTCGATCCCACGCGTGTTCTCTTCCTTCTCCGTAGCCTTCTCTTTTTCTTATATCCTGTGTGTGTGTGTGTGTGTGTGTGTGTGTGTGTGTTAGAATGTATTATTTTTGGATTGACTGAACTTAATATCTGCATTCCAGTCCCTGACACGTAATTCTGACCAATGAGAAGTCTCGTCTTGCAGTGTCTCACCTTTCTGTTGAATTTCACACATACCCCGTTACAGTGAAAACTCGTTCAACGCCTAGTGTATTCTACATTTGTTCATCCTTGTGTCCATCCGATTCTTTGTCCTGTCTATTTAGAATTTTATTGCTTTACATTCGATCTGAGTGGCATTTTCATGCATCCCTCAATTCTACCCCATCACACACGACACCATTCAGGCGTATACACTGAAACCAGTCTACTGCATAGGTCATCACTTGCCCTGCTGTCTATCCTTTTCTCTTAGCCCGGCTGCTCTTTTTGTTTCTTCTCTCTGGCTGTCTCCTATTTTTCTTACACTGCCAATAATTTTGATTCCATGCCATGCATTTCAACCCCTACCATAAAAAGAAGCATCTAGGATCCTTCTCTTCTTGTCCCAGCGCCATCATTCAACTGAAAGTTATTAGTGTCAGGACATGAAGCAACCCACCCGAGAGAAAATGCATTGCTGCCGAAATAAGTTTGGTAGTAGTAAACAAGTGGGGTAGTTTTTGCTCCCATAAGGAAACCTAACACAGAGTAACTTTTATTCAAAACTGGCACAGCCTTTTAAACTTGAATAAAGTCAGACAAATATAAAGACGAACAATCTAATAGTGGGGGGAAACAAGCGCAGGCCAACAACTAAATTGTCTTCATAGTAATGACATGGCAGAACTTTGGACTTAAAGGGAAGGGGGGGGGGGGGGGGGGGGGGGGGGGGGGGGGGGGGGGGGTTGGAGGTGTGAAGATGTGAAAACTGGGAACATGAAATTAAGAAAATACATTACAGATATGAAAACTCTTCACTGGCTGTATAACGGAACCATCGCAATCCCTTTTAAAGGCAGATATTTGTATGCAGCCAGTGAAGAGTTTTCATATCTGTAATGTATTTTCTTAATTTCATGTTCCCAGTTTTACATCTTCCACCTCCTACCCCCCCCCCCCCCCCCCCCCCCCCCCCCCCCCCCCCCTTAAGTCCAAAGTTTTGCCAAATCATTACTATGAAGACAATTTAGTTGTTGGCCTGCGCTTGTTTTCCCCACATTAGATAGATTGTTCGTCTTTGCATTTGTCTGACTTTATTCAAGTTTAAAAGGCTGTGCCAGTCTTGAATAAAAGTTACTCTGTGTTAGGTTTCCTTATGGGAGCAAAAACTACCCCACTTGTTTACTGTTTATTGTTTACTGTTCCCTGCCTCATTTCATTTCCAGTTAAATTTGGTAGTGCCTGTGGCGCCTCTTCCTATCAGCAAAAAAAGGGCATCACCTTCTACGTCCTGCTGCTGATAACAAAAATTGCTTAACTGCAGAGCCAGCATGAGTGACCCTCCAGTTTCCCCACCACCACTTTAACCTGACCTCACAAACCTCCTGCACTTCTCAGCCACCAATCACCATCAACTTGCCACAACCGAGGGAAGTTTACACGAACTCTCCACATGCATAAATATGAAGGGGAAATCAAGGGACAAAAAAGAGAGAGTGTGTGTGTGTGTGTGTGTGTGTGTGTGTGTGTGTGTGTGTGTGTGTGTGTGTGTGCGTGCGTGCGTGCGTGCGTGCGTGCGTGCGTGCGTGCGTGTGTGTGTGTGTGTGTGTGTGTTTTCAGTTCGGATGAAGACGAAAATGATGACATGAGGTTCATTTTGGTCAGAGACTACACAACAGAGCTATACCATATACTGTTTCAATTCAGATATTCCAGAGCCAGACAGGTTCAATAGTACCTGATAGCTACAGTGTTTGTCAGGCAATCAAACAATCCTGTCAGGAGAGTGTCCATTTTGTGGGCAAAACGCAGTTACTGTCGTTCCAAACTCTCCATTTGAGTCCCACAGCACAGTCAGCAATGCTAGACAGAAAACAGATCATAGGTTGGAAAGTTCCAACGAAAATGTATCTGTTTGATGGGGCTCACTTTCTGTGATTAAGCTCGCACCTTTGACCTTTTATCTTCGTCATAGTCACTGATGCCCTCATAGTCTTCTCTTCAGTCTTTGTGCTAAACCCTCTAGGAAGCTCTCTCATTCAGCGGCATTTAAAACATTGCATGATGGAGGGTTGGTCTCCATCAAGACTTCCATCAACAAGGTTATTATAGCTTCACCTGCGTCTTTTGTTTGTTTGGTTGTCTACCAGACTGGTCACACACAAACGAATTCTGGCATACATTGGTGGAAAGATGCGTCAGTCTCAAGAACATCACAACCATTACATTTGGTGCAAACCCACATCAAATGACGGATCCAAGAATTTTCTTTTTTCTTTCACATTCTTTGAGATTGTGAGAAGGGCAGATTTTGCCTTTTTTCATTTGAATGAATTCTCAAAAAATAATGCACGGATGGTTATGAAAAATATGTGACGTTGATTGGATGTATGGATGAACTTGTATCACTTTAGATCGATTCGGGATTAAATTCTAGATCTAGTGAGGCAAAGTAATATTCTTAAGTGAAAAGGAAAGAGCTGGCAGGAAGTTATTAGAGGACAGGGTGAGGGAGAGGGGGTAGTGATCAGCTTTGGCTGAGGTCTAGTTTCTGCCGAGTACTCTCTCAGTGCTCTCCAATATCTCTCCAATGCCACCATGGCTTTCAGCTGCTGCAGTCTCCAGCATACCATCCTCTGTCCCTTTTCTACATCTTTACACGTACCTTACTTTTCCTTATTGCCTCAGTCGTCAGTTCCATAGAAGAGAGAGAGGATGTTTCATCGTATCTCCGATATCCTATGAACGTAGCCCGAGCCTTGAAGGAGAGTAGCGGCTATTCTCGGACTAAGGTGTTTGAGTTTGTGATCCAATAATATGAAGAGAGGATTTTATGTTTGGCTCTCTTCTTAGTGGGATTAGTTGTCAAGTCTCTAGTGGATTGCTCCCAGAGGATTCGAAAGTATGCTTGTCTGTGTGCCTTTCTATGTGCCTAACTGTGTGTGCCTGTCTGTCTGTCTGCCTGTCTCTGTCTCTGCGTCTCTATTTTTGGCTCCCTATCGCTGCCTGCCTGTCTCTGTCTGTCTATCTGTCTGTCTACCCCCTTCGCTGTCTGTCTGTCTATTTGTCTATCTCTGTCTTTGTGTCTGTCTCTGTCTGTCTGTCTGGCTGTCTGCCAGTCTGTCTCTTTCTCTCTTCCTCCCTTTTTTTTTTCCTCCCTCCCTTCTCCCCCTTACCCCCTCTCTGTCTATCATTGAAAGTTCCATCTAGGTACAACACCCCTTTCCTTCTCTCTCCAATCTTAATATTCCCATTTCTTGCAAATGGCTCTATTTTGTGTCGGATCATATCCGTCTTCTGATGATATATGCTCACCGTCTAGTCTTTCGTGTGTGTGTGTGTGTGTGTGTGTGTGTGTGTGTGTGTGTGTGTGTGTGTGTGTGTGTCGAATAATTTACCCTTGCGTAATTCTTTGCATGACAGCGCTGAGAAATCGCATCATGATCATCTTTGGTGAAACACAGTGACAACCGTTTGGTCCTCAGTCTTCGTCTTCCCCGAGTCTAGTGTCTTCTGTACATTGCTGTCAAGTTGTTTTCCATCCTGAAAATATCACAATTTTTTTATCTTTGTCCTACACATTTATCCATTATATGCTTCCTTTCTTCTGTGAAGAAAAGTGTTTCGAATTTTGTTGTTGTTGCTTGTTTGTATTGTCAGTGGTGTTGTGTCATTGTGCTTCCAGACTTACAGTGCACGTCACGTCTTTTGGCCCACGCGTGGGGGGAGGGGGGTGGGGGGAGGGGGGGGGGGGGGGGGGGGGGGGGGAGGGTTATGTTTAGAATGAAGTCCTTCTATTCATAAATGAAATGGACCGAGAGGTTTCATGTTTGATTTTCTCCAAGTAGATAGGAGTTTGGTTCGTCGTCTTTTTCCCGGTTGAAAGAAAAACAAAGTTAGCGTGATAAGAAGCGACACTGTAAGTTTCGAGTTGTCGACTAGGTGGTCGATCTGATTGATGTTCTCTAAATCTGTAAGTTTATCACTCTGTTTTTCACGCGTGTCTCTCTGGGGTTTCTTTTACTGGCTCTTCTCCTCCTCCTCTCTCTGTCTCTCTCTCTCTTTGTCTATCACTCCGTCTGTCTTTCAGACTGTCTCTCTGTCTCCTGTCTGTCTGTGTGACTGTCTATGTCAGTCTGTCTGTCTGTTTGTCTATCTGTCTCTGTCGGTCTGTCTGCCTGTCTGTCTGTCTGTTCGTCCGTCCGTCCGTCTGTCTGTCTGTCTGTCTGTCTCTCGTTCTCTCCCTCACTCTCTCTCTCTCTAAAGCCCTCTTTCGCTCTTACGTTACTCTATGCGTGATTCAGATGCCTTATTTTTGCAGTGACTCAGTTCTAACCCTCTCAACTCAACACAGCGACAGATGACTAATGTGCCTGTGTTCATTTCCAGTGACTCATCTTTGGGTCTGAATCCGTATCTCTGCTATAATGATACCTGCCCGTGGCCTAGTTTATCTTCCGCTTTGTAACTTGTAGTTGTTTTTTTTTTATCTCATAACTGTACCTCTGAATTTGTTCTTCCGATGGCGTAGAGAGGGGGAAACGCAGTAGCATTACTCCTGCATAATTCATTCTTGTATGCGTGCTGTCTGATAAGATAATACCAAACCCCATGTCTAATGTACTTGTTCAACCCTTAATGTTTGCCCACTTTCCCCTTTCCTCTGCTCCATACATTTCTTTTTGCTCTGTCAGCTCCCTTGCCTTCTTGGTAATATCACTCACATGCTGTTCATCCAGATTTTCCCTTTACACAGCTGCACCTGGGAGCTTTTCTTCCCAATCACAGTGCCATCCGCGAAACGAGAGTTATACCTATCAGACCCTCGTGGCAGCACACTAAATGAAAAACACACTGCAGCTGAATGATGTTCATGGTATTATGTGTGTGTCTGTCTCTATCAACATGCGCTGGGCTTTATCTGTTCAGACTCCTAGTGATGGTCACCACTGTTTAGTGTGGAGCCACTGCGAGAGCTCTGAAGGGAGACAACCACATCCATCCAATGACGATCCCCATTTACTTGCCAAGAAAAAACAGGCATGGATAGGAAACTGGTGCCGACGTCATCACATGAGGAGGACGAAAGATTGCGATGACATTATAACTCTGATTGAGTGCCTCTCCATGACTCCTGCAACTCTGGCCAATAAAAATAAAACAACGGAGGTGTTTTACTGTTTCTTTTTCTTCATGTTTGTTGGTATGCTGTTTTTGAATGTCACTGCAATTCCTTGAAAAAAAAGATTAGAAAGAACTAATGACTTCATAACCGAGTGGTCCACATTCATATCTTCTCTCTAGACTTCTCTCTGCTGCACATCCCTTTCAGTCTTCGCATCCGAAGCATCCCTCGAGTCTTTCTCGCATTCTCCCATCTTTACCCTCTGTCATACAACGCCCCTTCCTCCCGTCCCTCCCCCCTCCCCGTCTCTAGGGGGTATGTACAGAGTGACTGCCTCTCGACCTCCATCTTTTCACATCGTGCTGCTGAGTTCCAATCGACTTTTTCGGAGCTTTTGGGAAGATGGGTGCTATTTCTGGCTGGACGTATTTGAGACTGCAGTTGAATAATAATTGCGGAGAGATTTGGTTGGAGGTTCTTTTTTCTAGTGAGCCATATCTGAGATCGCGCCTTTTTGATCAGTGGACTAATGTAATGCTGGCATGGTGTTAGTATGTCTGAACTGGCCTAATGGACTGCTGTTTGGACTCTCTCTCTCTCTCTCTCTCTCTCTCTCTCTCTCTCTCTCTCTCTCTCTCTCTGTGTGTATAGTATTGTGTGACACGGTATATATTTTAAACTGTTTCATTCACACGTCAAATCACTCTTGCTGTATTTATCAGAAATATGGGGTCTCACACAATCAAAATGGAAAAAAAAAAAAAAAAAAACGTTCTGAAGTTAGCGGGAAAAAATATCTAAATATTTTGGCATATGAAGAAGCATGCAGATATATACTTTAGATTGATTGCAGGTTGCGAGCCTTGAATTATTGCTTTTAGGTGCAAAAACATGAACCTGACCAGGCTACCAAAACAGGCATCGAAAAGAAGTAAGAATGAAGACATTGTGGACCAAAGATAGCTAATTCAAATAACGCATTGTTTAGACTCCTGAGTTTGCAGAGGTATGGTTGTCTGAGGGAGTGATAGATTAAAAAAAATTCTAAAAGCTTTCAAACAGAGAGTGATTCTTCTTCTTCTTCTTCTTCTTCTTCTTCAGTGAATCTGGCCACGTTCAAATTTTTAGCCCTGTTGAAGTCCACGGTTCTCAAGGTCGGTACGGCTACCCTTCAGCTGATCCCCGAGCTCTGCTCCTTGTGACCAGGTTAGGCATCATGGCAGACTATAGGCTGGACGGTGCTGAAGTACGTGTTCGGGAACATGGATTCCCGACTTAACGGGACACTCATTTGTGTGCAAGACGTGGGGTCGATGAATGCAGCTCAGCATTTTGCAGTGACTGGTCATCGATTGGAAGAGACATGTCCACTCATGTGTTTGTAGCTAGTGAATTGGGTCCACACCAGTACTGATGCTGGGTCTACTTTTCTGCTGGGAGTTGCTCTGGTTGCGGTTGAAGGTGGCTGATCTGCTTCTGCTTGCAGCCGGCTTTAGAAAGGGCATCACTTTCTCATTCCCATTCATCATCCCACAGTGAGACTGCAACCACTGGAAGACAACAGCAAAGACTGTAGAAAGGTTGTTGAGGGTCTTTTAATGTAACGCAGCTGCTGTTGCTAGGTTCTTCGAGGAAAGATCTGCAGTCAGTGAAGAAGGCAGTTTTGTCTGGAGGTTGACGGGTGCTCTTGGCGAAAGTCTGCACAGCCGAGAGCAGTTCTGTTGACTCTGCTCTGAAGTTGAAGGAGATTCTTCCAGTTGGTCAAACTCCTGAGGGCAGTTGCCATTTGTGTATTTAGAGAATACCTCTTTTTCAATGCTCCTGACGACCAACCTGTGGACACTTGTATCATTTACCTGATCTTTTACCCAGCATCAATCATCTCCTGGGCCATGGTATTTTCTGGTCGGGGCCCAGTCTTTCTTGTTAATACCTGGCACCTCACAGATAACAGCTACGTTGTCCTGGTCGCAGTCTGGCTCTCCTCAAAGCCTGCTTTTTTTCTATTTCAACAGGGTAGGTAGACAATAGGTCCTTATGGCACCGATGTAGGCGTTTTGAGTTGTGAAAGAAGCTGTTCTCCTTCAGTCTGTCATGTATAAGATTCTGGAGCTTCGAGGGCATGGAGTGAGACAGCATGCGTTGAAGCTCTTAACACTGTATGGAAACATGAAAATATAAAGGTAAAGAAAAAAGGTACCTTTCAGGGAACCCTTCAACGTTTCGTGCTGTAAGCACTTGGTCACGAAGTGAAGTGTTGAGGTTGTAGGGGAAGCAGACAGGTTTCTTGTGACCACAGTTCAGCCAAAAAGGTCGGGGGGGGGGGGGGGGGGGGGGACCTGTGTTAATATGGTCAACAAAGGGGGGGGGGCAAAGAGGGGGTGGGGAAAGATGGGAAGGAGAGGACCATCTGGGTTATACGAAAAGGTACAGCAGTCAACAACATTTCTTCTACTGTATGGAAACCTCTTCACGTGGCCATTCACGGGTTGTGTGTGGGTTTTTACTCCTCAATGGCCTTTATGGAAGTAGGTTTCATTCCTCTTCTAATCAAGTGCATTGCATTATCCTGTATCTTTGCTAGGCGCTTGTTACTTGTTTATTTTACGGTTACGGTGTCACCAAAGCTGTTTTACCTTTCTCCACGACAGGTCTAACTGTGCCATACAGACCTTCTTCACGATCGTGCTGTGTGCACCCCACCTTGTGCCTGTTTTTTTGTGCAACAGCTTCCTTGTGGCTTTCATTGTCGGCGTCTTCTAGGTGTGGATTCTATGTGTGACGTGTATCCTGTCTGACCCCTAGATTTGTTGGCATATCATCCTCTTTGAGCTCCTGTCCATTTACATGCAGCCTCACATCCTCTTCGAGAGGACAGGGACAATAGACAAGGAGAAACAGGTAGTGACTATCTTGGTGGCGTTCATATGTATACCCCAGTCTGTGGCCCACGTTCTGGCGCTGTTCACTGCCTCTTGCATGCAGATACTTGCGGTACAGAAGCTAGTGTTTGGCAGTATATCATACAGCAAACTCTGGCGACGAGAGAGACGTGCATCGAGAGTTTTTCTCTGTGGTGGATGAACATGATTGAGGGAAACTAGGAAAATATCTGTGCCTTGAGGAACGCCCTACTTGTAAGTTACGTGGTGGTTAATCTAACCACCCCCTTCACCCTTTTTGTTTGATATAGGAGAAAATCGTGAATCCATTGGAGCATGTTCCCTTCAGCCTGTTCGTCAGCGGTTTCTTCTGTCCAGACTTTGTCGAAGCGCTATGTTATGTCTACGACAATAGCCAGCAAATGTGTCTTCTCTTGGAAAGCATTTTCGATTGCCTAGGGACTGGGTGACTGTTATAGTCAAGATTTGAACAAAAGGCTAGCATTCATTAATTGTTATGAAGTTATGCACGCTCGAAAGTCTACAACTAGAATACTATCTTTACAAAGTCTTAGTTAACAGTACAATTTAGAAACAGAAGCTTTGGTTGCGTTTTCCCCTGGTACAAATGATATTTTATAAACAAAAAATTGTGGTGTATTTTCGCGCCAGAAAAAATTTCCGTCTTGCCATTAATCAGAAAAAGATACCATTCACCCCCGTTTTTGTAGAAAATGTCACATGAACAAAAAAAATACATTTAAGATAACTATACCAAGAAAGCTACAAAATATTAATGTCCAGTACCTCTCATCTTTCTCTGCTACAAAATGAAAACAAGCGCACAGCATACACGTTTTCATATTTCATCAAGCATCCTTTTCATTCCAGAGAGCAATGTATTGACATTTTGTTTTGCTGTCGCTGATCAGTGAAAACTCTGTCAAAATTATTACTCCCTGATAGTCTAGTAGTCATACTATCTGCAAGAGGACACGTGCACATAAAACAACTATGATGTAAATAAAAATATTTACATCATAGTTGTTTATGTGCACGTGTCCTCTTGAAGATGGCCCAGTGGCCCTTCTATTTAATACCTTAAATTTCTGAGTTTCGATTCTCTCTTTCTTTGATGTAAATAAAAAATATTTACATTATAGTTGTTTATGTGGACCTGTCCTCTTGCAGATGACCCAGTGGCCCTTCTATTTAATACCTTAAATTTCTGAGTTTTGATTCTCTCTTTCTTTTTTCTTTTCTGTATCACCAGCCTCATCTTCCCTCTGGGTCTGACTCCTCGCTGTTTGTTTTGGATGACATTTTACAATGGCTCACCATTGCCAATCACTTGTCCCGATATGCCTGTATCCGATCACTGTCTCGCCTTCCTTTCAGCCTGCCTAGTTCTATCTTCTTCTTATCCCCTTTCACTGTGTAAAAGCTCTGAAGAATTCATCATATCGTCTGTAGTGGAATGACGTTTGAAATGTTATTCGTCATCTCCCCTGTTTTTTTTCCTTGCTCTGCACATTTCAGCCAGTTTCCCCCCTTCAACAGCATCACCATCCTTTCTTCCCGTGTTCAATCTTTTTCTCCCTTCCCGCTTCCGCTCCTTGTTCAGAAGTTTTCTGTAGTTATTGTCAGTCTGTCTTGTCTATTCTATGGGAGACAGCCAAGATGTTTGTTTGTATTTCCATTTCTCTACTGCCGTTTTCGGGCATTCGGATTATGGATGCTATTTTGAGACTGACATGTTTGACGTTGAGATTGAATGATGTGGAGATAGGGTTAATTCTGTTTTTGAGTGCTTTCCGAAGGGATTAGACCCGGAATTATCATTATTATTTTGTTAGACTGATAACCGATTGCATAACATGGGCAAAAATATGTTTTCATCTCCTTCATGTGTTGCACTCTGAAATCGTATTCGTCTGAACTTCTATTTGTTCCTTTCTATCTTCTAAGTTTTTCTCTGGGCCACCTTCTTCTCTACCCCCCCCCCCCACCCTCTCATACAACCACCCCTTGTCTCTCTGTCTGTCTGTCCCTATCTCTGTCTCTGTCTGTCTGTCTGCCTGTCTCTCCCTTGTGCGTTCTATGCATCATCTTGGCTGCAGGTTGCCCAATCCCCCTCCCCCATTCACTTTTTAATCCTTTGGATGCTCTCTTCTTGCGATGACTCATCTTTCTTCGTGATTTCTATACTCCGGATCCACAGTTTTGTATTTCTCTTCTCTTGCCTTTCTGCATTTCCTTCTTCAACGCCTTTGTTAATCATTGCACGAAACCTGCGACAAATTCAACACACTTGTCTGTAGAAATACTACAGATTAGAGATATGAGTAACATGTTATCCTCATCGAGTCTTTTTTCTTCTGCCCATCTATTTCAACTTGTTCATTCTCTCTCTCTCTCTCTCTCTCTCTCTCTCTCTCTCTCTCTCTCTCTCTCTCTCTCTCTCTCTCTCTCTCTCTCTCTCTCGTCTTTTTATTGTTGCTATTGTACGTTTCTCTGTCTGACAGTTTGTTTGTTTGTTTGTCCCTTGCTTGTCATTAAATGAGTTAGGAATTCATTGCCTTATCGCCAGAAATTTGAATGTCAGTAGAGATGATCACACGATAAGGCATCGATTTCTTTTTCTGGGAAAGTTTGTGCAGTTTCTCAAATGGTGTGCTTGAGGTTTGGATTCAATAATTCGTAAACAGGACTTCATTTCTGTTTTTCTTCATAGTAGGATCAAGTCAGCGTTCTTAAGTTTTATTGATTGATTGATGAAAGGTGCAATAAAATGATTAGTCATGATATGAAACTATGAGCACCCACTCTATTTGCTGTTTTAAGTATTCATTACTATCGCTTTTTCATCATATCCTTAGCCCGTCTCTCTTTTTCTACTGCCACTCTCCATCTTTCTCCAGTTAAACTTTCTTGTCCATGGCCTTCGATTGTTCCCAAACTCCCGTCTCTATGCTTAGAGTGTTTTTTTTTGAATTTTGTACTGACTGAACTATCTATCCAGTCTCTGACTCTGTAATATTCTACCACAGAGAAAAGTTCTTTGCAGTGACTCAACTTTCCGTCTAAACTTACATTCTTGTTACGGCAATGCCATCCACTGCCTGCTGCTGCTGCTGCTGCTGCTGTTGTTATTGTTGTTGCTGTTGTTTGATCTCCTTTAACTCCTTCCACTTCTCGACCTTCTCTTTTTTGCACCTCTTGCTTTCCATCCCTTCTCAGCAGCATCTTAATGCGCCCCTCAATCTGACTCTGTTACACAGGGCTACACACAGGCTTGAACAGCGAAACCAGTCCATTGCCTAGGCTGTCTTTTGCCCGGATTTCTTTCAGTTCTTTTTATCCCAGCTCCTGTTTTCAATCTCTTTTTCTTGCCCTGTAAACATCATTAAATCCACGCGGTTCACTTCAACCCTCCTATACAAAGAAGCACCCAGGGTCGTTCTGTCATAGTCTCAGCTCCATCACTCAAAGGAAAACTTATTACTGTCAAGTCATGAGGTAAGCCACCAGCGAGAAAGAAAGAAAAAAAAAAAAAAAAAAAGAAAAAAAAACTTGTTGCTGCTGCTGAATTATTTTGGCAGAGCTCTGTGGTGCCTGTTCTGATTAACATACGAAAAACGTCGCCTAACAGTCCCTCCTGCAGATGACGATAATTGCATAATTACAGAATCAGCGGGAGAGACCATCCCTTTTTCACCTCCGTTCCATCCTGACCCCACAAACTTCTTTGAAAGGAGACAGCCGTCACCTCTGTCCAACGACGGTCACGCTGAACTTCCAGCCACAGAAGGATTTAACACAAACTCACCAGGGCATATAAAATTAAATAGTAAAACAGAAACCGAGGTCACCACAGGAACCGGGTATGAAGGAGAAACAATTGATAATAAATCTTTATTATCAATTCGGATGAAGATAATAAAAGTGATGGCATATAATTCAGAAGCTACCCGACAGAGCTTCACATTATGGGTCTCAGTGAGTTTCTGAGAGCCCGCAGTGTTCCAACGAAAACATGTGTAAATAATGGCGCTTGATTTGTGTGAAGCACCTCACATATATGGCCTTCTAGCCATGGTCTGCATGACAGTGACTGCTTTTTCGTTATTTCTTCTTGTGTCTTTCTTGCACAGTTTTAACGTAATCATGGTATTAAGTTGCACAAGGAAAGAAAATAAAAGCTGAAAGACAACCTAATTGCACGATGGAAGGATGGTCATCAATCATCATGATTAGTTCTGCTTAGCTGGCTATGTGTTCACTTGCGTTTGTTTGTCTGTCACTTTCACCAAAATTACCGGAGGATTACTGAATAAATCACAATAAACAGGAAGATGGAATTTGGCAGAAGAATAAAAGCATCATGTTTATATCTGTGTATGCAGATCAAAATGCAGATCCAGAAATATTTTCTTGAAAGTTGTGAGAGTGGGCGTTTCTGACTTAAAAATAATTCCTATAAATAATGCATGGATATTGATAAAAAAAAAGATCAGGCTTATCACATGCATTGGTATTTTTAATTGCACTGTTTAGAGCAAACTCGGACTATAATCTTGATCCAGTGAGAAAAATAAACTGAAAAAAAAACATTGTGTGTGTGTGTGTGTGTGTGTGTGTGGGTGGGGGGGGGGGGGGGGGGGGACTAATGAGCCTAAGTGGAAGTTATCTTGAGTATTTTGTAGTCTCCTCCAGTTTGTATCTACCACCAATAGCATCTAAATGCTGTCACCTCAACATGTCATCATCCTCGTTCCCTGTTCTGCATTTTCACCTTTTACGTAGATTCCTTTGATTCCACTGTCGTCATTTCCATAGATGAATGCGGCAATATTTCGTATGTTTACCATACCCAATGCATGCCGTCTGAGCCTGGGGAAGAAAGGCTGCTTTCCTCGGATTGAAAAGTTTGAGTTGGCGATTAAATAGTACGTAGAGAGAATTTTGTATTTGGTTCCCTTCCTGTTCAGTGCTCTAGTTGATTGCTCGCTGCAGGTTCACAGTTTTGCCTGCATGTATGCCTGTCTGTCTGTCCTTTTTGCTCTCCTCTCTCTCTCTCTCTCTCTCTCTCTCTCTCTCTCTCTCTCTCTCTCTCTCTCCCCCACACAGAGTTCCTTATTGCTGTAATTCCTTGGTTCCTCTGTTTAAGATGTCTTCTTGCCATATATGGCTTGAATTTCTGCGTGGAGCCATATTCCTGGACACAGATGTTACACGATCACCTTCTATGCTTTATTTCTGCTTGCCTTTCTCCAGTTTCTCAACTCTTTGCCTTTTTGCGTGAAGACTTTTTAAAAAAAACATCATGATTATCTTTAATGACAAAAAGAATATATTATCCTAATTCTTCGTTCCTGAAATATAGCATCTGCTGCACATTGCTGTCAATTTTTCAATCGCCAAAAACTACCGCCATCACCTGTCTGTCTCTCCTACATTCTTTGCCCGCTACCCGCTTCTCTCTCTAGTCAAGAAAAGTGTTATGAAATTACTGCCTTGCCTTCTGTGTCATCAACTGCACTGGAGATTGTCACGATGTGCCTTTGTGCTTCCAAGTTTTCCAGTACACTTTTTGGCCTTCGAGGAGGGTTGGAACTATTTTTGGAATGGAGTGCTTGAGATTGCTATAAGATACGAGAGAGATAGGTTTCCTGTTAAGGTTTATACCGAATAGAATTCAGGCTCTCCGGCTAACTTAAAAATAAATTGTTGTAGGAATAACTTAGCTAGCACAGAAAGCATTGAGCCCCCAACTGGATTGTTTATGTTGAGTGTTCATTTCTACGTTTGCATGTTTGTGGGTAAATGTGTCCCTTTTTCTCAGAAAATATCCTCTCTCTCTCTCTCTCTCTCTCTCTCTCTCTCTCTCTCTCTCTCTCTCTCTCTCTCTCTCTCTCTCTCTCTCTGCTTCTCCCCCATGTAGCTCATGTTCTGCTAATCCTCTATCCTTAGGACAATGAAATCTGACTCCGCTCTCTGATTCTTTCTAATCCTACTCATCGTTTTGACAATCCATGTACTTCCTGCGCAATAATCCCATCTTAGACTCTCTCTCTCTCTCTTCTCTCTTTTTTCTCTCTCTCTCTGTTCTCTCCAGGGACTCATCGTTTTGTCCGAATCCATGTACTTCCTGTATCAATCCCCCGTGCCCAGGGCTTCCTTCTCTCTCTCTCTCTCTCTCTCTCTCTCTCTCTCTCTCTCTCTCTCTCTCTCTTTCTCTTTCAACTCTACTCCTTTTTCGCGCTATCATCATCTTCCATTCCTCTATGTATCAATCCTCCCGTGCTAATCATTCTGACCCTCCCCCCTCCGTATTTGGCCAAATGCAAGCTGATATAAAAGTATCTGATCCCTGTTTGCTGTATCTTTTCAATCGTTGCCTTTCATTTTTCTTCATTCAAGTTTGATTTTTTTTAATAATCACGATTTCACACGCATATGTATGATATGACGGTGCACTGCCAAAGCATAAAATAAGAACTTAAATGAAAAAAAAAAAACCACAAAACAAATAAGCAGACAGACACAGACACAGACACAACACACACACACACACACACACACACACACACACACACACACACACACACACGCACACGCATAAACACACACACACACACACACACACACACACACACACACACACACACACGCACACGCATAAACACACACACACACACACACACACACACACACACACACACACACACACACACACACACACACACACACATGGAGATACGTGCGCGTATGAGTGTAAATATGCACTTACACACAGACACAGACACAGACACACAGACACAGACACACACACACATGCGCGCGCATACACACAGTCACACACACAAATACACACACACGCGCGCGCACACGCGCACACACACACATGCACGCACGCACACACACACACACACACACACACACACACACACACACACACACACACACACACACACACACACCTTATGCATGTTTCAGGTAAAGAAAATCACGAAGATACATCACTCACACTCTAACTTTTCAGCCCGTCGTCTCCTTCCCGCATGCGCACACTGTGAATCCTTCATCCCGATATGCTGACATCCTATTATGGTCTCATCTTTCGTTTGTCCTGTCCTGTCTTTCTCCATTTTCTTTTTACCACCCTCCTCATTCATTGTATTCCGAGAAATTCATCATAGTTGAAAAAGGGATGGATAGATTTCACTCTTATTTCCCCCTATATTCTTTCTTCTGTCCATCTCTCTCAGTTCCGCTTTTTTCACCGACATCTTGCTGATTTCCTGTTTTCCATCTTCCCTGCCTTACTAACTTCATTTCACGCCAGGAAGAGTCTTATGTAGGTTATTGCCTCTCTGTCTCGCGGATGTCATTGGAGATGGGGACGATGTAAAAGTTCGTGTTTCCACTTTCCAAGAGCCATTTCCAGCCAGTCGAATGATGGGAGCTATTTGGGGATTGATATGTTTGGGCTGTGATCAAAGATTGTGGAGAGAAGTTTTTCTTTCACACGATTGTTACCTACGATATCAAGCCTGAGATAGTCGTGTTTTATTGTTAGACTGATACATGTTGGTGTGTCATGAATAGGGCAAAAACTTGTTCTCACTTCCTTTCATGGTTGCTCTCTAAAACACACTGTTTGAACTTTGGATCGTCCTTTATTCACTTTCTAACTCTTTCTCTTATCTTCCTAATTTTATCTGCGTAAACCTACTTGATTAAAGACATCTGGCAATGTACTTTGTGCACATTACCTGTTGCACGCATGTTTTTAAGCCTACGAAATAGATACACCTGCCAGACTTGATCGTAAGGCTTTCTGACATAAAAAAATTGCTATATTTTTTTTTCTCCTTGAAAAGTGCTGCTTTACTAGTTGTTAGTTTAACAAGTGATCTGTGGTAGATCCGTCTTCCTTAAAGCCGACCTGGTTGACGGGTGACACTTGACATTTTTCACAGTAATGAATTTGTCTGTTTAAAGCGATACGTTACGTTAGTTCGCATGTGTAGGATGCTAAATGGATGGGACTATAGCTGGTTTTTTTTACCTGATCTGATCTCTTCTTGTTTGTGTGTTGGAACAATGATTTGGTGCTTCCAAACGACAGGAATGGCACCTTCAGACCAACGTCTCTGAAGACGTGAATGAAGAACATCTATAACATTACATGTAGAATGCCTCAACTTTTCATTTGAAGGTCTAATTTGTCGAGGTTTTCTTGCTTATGAGACTGTTATATATTCTTTTACTTCATGCAATGAGATTCCAGCATTTATAAGCATATCATTTGAAGTATTTGTCTCTTTCACTGCGTTATTTTTTTTATTGTTTTGTCTAGTTTCCTCTGCTCGTTAGTCCCAACTTTTCATTCTGACTAGACATCCATTCCCTTTTACTGTTGTGAAAATGTTCTTAACTCATATCCTTTCCTCGTCAGTAAAAGTATAACGAATTCATTGCTTATCGCCTGCATCATTAATGTCAATAGGGATGAACATGATACCTCATCTACATTGTCTCATCAGAGTGTTTGTGTGAAACTTCTTCTGAAATGGAAGAGTTGAGGATGTAAATGAATCATTGTAAAACAGAATTTCCTTTTTTTTTTTTTTTTTTAAACATTTTCTGCCTAGTAGGATCAGGTCAGAATTTTTTTTAACGGCAGATTAACAGGAAGCTACGCAAAATGACTCAGTCAGAATATCGAATTGTGAGCTCCTTACGGTGTTGCCGTTTTGAGTGTCCATCGCTATATTTGTCACTTACTCCATTTATCTTCCTGTCCTTTCCCCCTCATTTTTTTTTTATTTATTTCCTTTTTTTGTTTTGTTTCTTTGTTTTTTTTTTTTTTTTTTACCCTGACTTTTTGTTTAGAGTGAAGCATTCTTGGACTGACGAAACTTTCTCTCCGATTTCTAATTCTGTGAGAACTCTACTACTGTCAAGTCTCTTTTTTTTTGCGTCTTTGTAACGCGTGCCTTTCTGTCTAAACTCATATCTCTGTTACTTTTGATACCCGATCTGCTCTTCTTGGAGATCTTTCGCTTTCCATTCCTTCTCAGTGGCATTTTCATGTGCCAGTCAATCCGACTCCTCCACATAAAACCACATCCAGGTTTACATACTGAAACCAACCTTTCGCCTCATCTATTTTTTTGCCATGCTTTTTTTTTTTCTCTTTCTCTGAGCCCAGCTCTTTTCTGTAGTTCCCTTATATCTCCCATGCATTGTCAACAGCATTCATATCATGCAGCTGATTACAATACTTTCATACAATCAAACCATCCGGGGTCGAGCTGCCGTGGCGAAGTGGTTAGCGTCGCGGACTCCCGGCTGGGAGATCGTGGGTTCGAATCCCATCATAGTCATGTGGGTTTTTCTGCCCCTGACCGGCTCCTACTTAGAGTTGAGTTTGCTGCGGACTCAGTTGGGAAGACTGGGACCACACGGTCGAGTCTCATCCACTTAATGGATGCGTTTCTGAGAGTGTTGCTCAAAATTTCCTGACCAACACTGCGGGTGCCTGTATCTCTCGGGCCTGGTTGACGCCGGGATATATTATGAAAGGAAGCGTAGAGTACAGCCCTGTCATGTAGTCTCAGACCGAAATGGAAATCCGTAGCATCATCTTAATCATCCTCATTCTCATCGATCAGCATTGAAAAAAAAAATGTCGAAAAAAAAACCCATCCAGGGTCGATCTGTTATGTTCGTAGGCCATCATTCAAAGGAGAGCTGTTAGTACCAACTATCAAGGCAACCCACCAGATATAAAATACTAATAACTAAGTTTGGTAGCATTGTGTGGCGTTTGCGTTTGTTCTCGTTAACGTACACTGAACATTGCAAGAGAAAGCCCTCCTACTGATGACAATAACTGCTTGATTGCAGAGCCAGCAGGAGTGATCCCCGCTTCTCAGTCTGCCGTTCCTACCACAATTTCTTCCAGATTGTGCTTCTTTCTTTGAAAGGAAGAGACAGCCATCATCTCTGTCTAATGACAGTGCTCATGAACTTCCACCACTGCCGAATTCTAAGCAAACTCATTTTAGACATAATCACTAAGGGAGGGAATTCAAAACAGGAAGTGATGAAGAGACCAGGGGCTTGAAAGAACGATAGAAAGAAACCTTGAGATTTTTTTTTTTCGTAGATAATCTGAACCGATTTCAACAAAACGTGGTGCAGTGTGCCCAAGAGACAGAGCCATTATTTAAATCATGGTGAGGACTCGATTCAAAACGGATCCAGGAATGTTTTACTCTTTTTCTTTTTTAACATTGTGAATTAGGACAGTTCTGACATTTTCGTTCTTTTATAATGAAATAACGCACCAGTCTTGTTGAAAAACCTAGACTATTCTAGACGTATTGTTATCCACAAACGTTTATTTCTTGCGCATTAGGAAAGGGAGGGAGTGGGGTTAAATGGGAGGAGAAGTGCAATATTCCACCGTGGTGGAGGTCTGAATTCTCCCGAATGTCCCTTGTAGTCTCTTCCATTTCTTTCTACTGCTGATGGCTACTAACGGATCGTCATCTTCAATCCCCATCCCACATTTTACATACATTTCCTTACAGCCTCAACCATCAATTCTGTCGAAGACGGTAACAATATTCTATCATGTTTCCGATACCCGAAGCAAGTTGTTTCAGTCTATGGGAGAGCAGCTGATATTTTTTGGATTGGGGTGTTTGAGTTCGCGATTCAATATCATGAAGAGGGGATTTCGTGTTTGGTTCTCTTCCTAGTGGGATTACTTGTTAGCTCTCCAGTGGATTGCTCGCCACAGGGCTCAGAATTGTGCCTGATTGTGCGCCTGTCTGCTCTGTCTGTCTCTGTCTCGCTGCCTCTCTCTCTCTCTCTCTCTCTCTCTCTCTCTCTCTCTCTCTCTCTCTCTCTCTCTCTCTTCTTCTCTGTTCTCGTTCTTGTTCTTGTTCTTCTTCTCATCTCTCTCTTTTTCCCCCTCTCTCTCTTTCTTATTGAAAGTCTCTTCTGGCTGTCACTCCCTGCTCTCTCTCTTTCTCCTTCCGATGCATTCTACCATCATTGACTCGAATTTCTGTGCGAAACCATATTCCTTGTGGAAAATGCACGATCATAATCTAGTCTTTATCTTTGTTTGTCTTTGTCCAAATTGCCTACCCTTTGCCTCAGTTTTTGTTGTTGTTGCTTGAAAGTTCTACTGAAATCATCATTATCTTCTTATTGAAACAAAACGATAGCTGGGTGATCCTCAATTTTCGTTATCTGCAATCTGCGTTTTGCTGCACGCAGCTGTCGATCTTCCGTTCCGCAGCAATACCAGTATCCTTTCTCTCTGTATCTGTCTCTCCGCCTCTCTTTCTATTGATCTCTCTCTCTCTCTCTCTCTCTCTCTCTCTCTCTCTCTCTCTCTCTCTCTCTCTCTCTCTCTCTGTGTGTGTGTGTGTGTGTCCTGCATGTTTAGCCCGCTTCCCCTCCGCGTATAGAACACTTTTAAGAAGTTACTGCCTTTTGGTCTGTATCATCAGCTGCGTTGGACATGGTCACAATATGTGATCCTGCTTCCAAATTTCAAAAAGCCTATCTTCAGGCTCATGGAAATGTGGGTGCTACGTTTGGAAGGGATGCTTAAGGTTATAATGAGATAACATAGAGAAAATACTTTGTGTTTAGTTTTATCTCTAGAAGGATGACGTTTCCCCAGAGAACTGAAAAAAGTTGGCAAGTTATAGATCAGTTAGCGCGGCAAGTTTTGAGCTCCCAGTGGGGGTGGCCGAGGTTGAGTGTTTCAGCACTTGTATGCATGACTTACAAATTTTACTTTAAAAATGTATATCCCTTTCTCTGAAGTTAATTGAGGTCACCCCTCTCTCTCTCTCTATACATGCATACACACACACACACACACACACACACACACACACACACACATATATGTATATATATAAATATATATATATATATATATATATATATATATATACAAAGCTTGCTGTTATGTCTTAGATTGAAGAAATGGGGGGGGGGGGGGGGGGGGGGGTGAGGGGGGGGGGTATAAGCATTCATATCTGCAGTGGCAGATAATTCTGTCTAACTAACAGTATGTGCTTGAGTGGGTGAATGGGAAATAAATAAATGCTTCTCAAAATGAGCCTTCAGCAAGTCTCCAAGGGGGAGACAATCTCAATGGGGAGGAAACTCACTAACAGATAACTGAACTGGCGCTCAGCATTTGTGTCTTAAGAGGTTATCTTTTTATATTTTCTACTTTTCACAACAAAATATGACTTGTTTTGCTCTTTCATGATTTTCTTTTGCTTCTTAGGTGGTACCTTTTTAATTTTTTTTTGAAAACTCAACAAACATACTACGGTATTGCACACCAGCCTTTTTCTGGGATAGCATTCTTCTTAAAATCGAAAAGGCAGAGAATTCAAGTTACCACTTTCCGCGGTCACTGAGGAGAAACAATCAGGTTTCGAAATACCGGTATCTCACCAGGAGTTATATGTTAGTGAGTTCTCTCCACACTGGAGATTGTCTCCCCCTTGTATACTATAAGCTTGCTGAAGGCTCATTTTGAGAAGCATTTCCCATTCACCCACTCACGTTCATACTGTTAGTTAGGCAGAACTATCTACCACTGCATATATGAATGCTTATCTTCCCCCTATTTCTTCATTCTAAGACCTACGAGCAAGCTTTGTTTTATAGTTGAATATTTCTTGCAGTCATTGCAACACCAAGCTGATCTGAAAGTTGCTGGAATGGTGCTTGGTTACTTTTACATGGAATTTATAAGTTTATTGTAACTTAGTCCCTTGCAGATTCATTTCAAGAACTGGCCCTCAGCACTTCTGTCTTAAGAGGTTATCTTTTTTATATTTTTTCTACTTTTCATGAGAAAATGTAACTTGTTTTGCTCTCTTTCATGATTTTCTTTTGCTTCTTAGGTGGTACCTTTGTTTTGTTTTGTTTTTAACTCACAAACAAACTACTACGGTATTGCACACCAGCCTTTTTCTGGGCTAGCATTCTTCTTAAAAAAAGGGCAGATGAGTTACGGTACCACTTTCCGCGGTCACTGAGGAGAAACAATCAGGTTTCGAAATACCGGTATCTGACAAGGAGTTATATGTTAGTGAGTTCCTCCCCATTGGAGATTGTTTCCCCCTTGTATACTATCGGCATGCTGAAGGCTCATTTGAGAAGCATTTATTATTCCCCATTCACCCACTCAAGCACATACTGTTAGTTAGGCAAAATTATCTACCACTGCAGATATGAATGCTAAACTCCCCCCCCCCCCCCCCCCCCCCCCCCCCCCCCCTGTTTCTTCAATCTAAGACATAAGAGCAAGCTTTGTTTTTAAGTCAATATTTCTAGCAGTCATTGCAAGTCCAAACTGCACTGTAAGTTGCTGAAATGGTGCTCGGTTACTTATCCTTGGACTTATATATATATATATATATATATATATATATATATATATATATATATATATATATATAATGAAACAATAAATTCCAAGGATAAGTACCAAGCACCATTCCAGCAACTTACAGAGCAGCTAGGTGTTGCAAAGACTGCAAGAAATATTGAATTATAAACAAAGCTTGCTCTTATGTCTCAGATTATAGAAATAGGGGGGTGATAAGCCTTCATATCTGCAGTGGCAGATGATTCTGCCTAACTGACAGTATGTGCTTGAGTGGGTGAATGGGGAATAAATAAATGCTTCTCAAAATGAACCTTCAGCAAGCTTATAGTCTCCAAAGCGGGAGACCATCTCCAATGGGGAGAAAGCTCACTAACATATAACTCCTGGTCAGATACCGGTATTTCGAAACCGGACTGTTTTTCCTCAGTGACCGCGGAAAGTGGTAATTTGACTCCTCTGCCTTTTCGGTTTTAAGAACAATGCTATACCAGAAAAAGGCTGGTGTCCTGGTATAGCATTGTTCTTAAAACCGAAAAGGCAGAGGAGTCAAATTACCACTTTCCGCGGTCACTGAGGAAAAACAGTCCGGTTTCGAAATACCGGTATCTGACCAGGAGTATATGTTAGTGAGCTTTCTCCCCATTGGAGATGGTCTCCCGCTTTGGAGACTATAAGCTTGCTGAAGGTTCATTTTGAGAAGCATTTATTTATTCCCCATTCACCCACTCAAGCACATACTGTCAGTTAGGCAGATCATCTGCCACTGCGGATATGAAGGCTTATCACCCCCCCTATTTCTATAATCTGAGACATAAGAGCAAGCTTTGTTTATAATTCAATATTTCTTGCAGTCTTTGCAACACCTAGCTGCTCTGTAAGTTGCTGGAATGGTGCTCGGTACTTATCCTTGGAATTTATTGTTTCATTGTAATTTAGTCCCTTGCGGATTCATTCCTTGAATACTTGAATACTCTTTCATTACTCTTTCATCTGTCACATAATGAAAGAGTATTCAACAACGCAGCATTAGAATACCAAGAGGCATTGCAAAAAAGTGGTTACAGCTACAAACTACAATACAACCCAGATAACAACATGAACAAAAAAAAAAACAAAACAAAAAAACAGGAAAAGGAAAATCACATGGTACAACCCTCCATATGATGGACGAGTAAAAACAAACGTAGGGAAAGAATTCTTCAAAATTTTGACAGCATCCTTCCCAAAAGAACACAAATTGTCCAAAGTATTCAACAAGAACACCATCAAACTATCATATTCATGCATGCCTAACCCTAAAAATATAATTGATTCATCCAACAAAATGAAAAGCAACACAACAAAGAAGGGTGAAGAAAGGAAATCCTGCAATTGTACTAAAAAGGAACAGTGTCCCTTAAACACAAATTCCTCTATAACAACATTGTATACCAAGCCACTGTGACATCAGAAAATGAAAAAGAAAGCATACATAGGGATCACTGAAAATCACTTCAAAACCAGGTACGCAAACCATAAACAGTAATTCAACAAAGAAAAATACAAAAACCAAACAGAACTGAGCAAATATATTTGGAGACTTAAAGACAAAAAAATCAACTATAACATATCCTGGAAAATCATAAAAAGGGCATCACCATACAACAACATTTCTAAAAGATGCAACTATATGTTCAACAGAAAAATGGTTAATACTATGCAAACCACACTTAGCAACACTAAATACTAAAGTAGAAATAGTAAACAACTGCAGGCACAAATGGAAATCGTTGTCAGCAAACGCACCCTGAACTGTAAACAACCTGAAAACCGAACAACACGTGCAGCCAATCCGCACGTGTAAACAGTGACATTGGGCCATATAACACCGGCAGTAGACAACCCAAAACCATCCTGAGGAGAGCCAGCGCTCAAAACAGACCTGTCGATTTTAAAACTTCCTTTTACCATTCTGTTTTTAAAAATATATATATATATATATATATATATATATATATATATATATATATATATATATATATATATATATATATGTACAGTATTTTCGTGCTGTTACATACCTCTTTGTGTGCTATGGATGCATTTTTGCATTTTGTTCTTTTGCAGTAACACATCATTCTGTCTGATCCTTTTACCTCAATACAGTCACATCTGACTCACTTTTAGATTGTCTTCTAGTATAGAGTCACCGTGTTGTCTAATCAATATTCCCTTTTTTGTGACACTGATACCTGGACTGGTTTATATTCCATCCTGTTTTTATAATGTTAGTTAACCGTAACGCTTCTACTTTTTTTTTAAAATGTCACCTCTCCCTTCCCTTCAAGGTAACAATACTTCCGTGAAACTCATCCTGAGTCAGTCCTACTCAGCCACATGCAGACTGCTACGACACTACCCGATCCTTGTCTGTTGTGTTGTTTCCCCTGGCTGCCCGTCATTTATCATAAAAATGCTCTTTGAGATTTTTGAAATGGGCACATTTTTATATAGATAATACCTTGACAATATAGAACCACACTGATACTGCCAGTCCACACTGATACATAAGTCTGGAAGTAAAAACATTGTTCACTCTTTCACACCATACATGAACACCGTCAATTTCATTTCTACCTCGTAAACATTTATAGAAAATGCCGGCTTGGCCATGACAAATTGCGTTTGAACAAGTGAAAAAAAAAAAAAAAAACCTGTCGAGCATTTACACCAGTTCCTTCCACATAATTAACTGAGTAGATTGCAGAATAGCATTACATAAGAATGTGACACAATTTTACATAAAATGTTTACATGTCAGATGTAACAACATCACTGACCTTCGAAATACAACCGCTTTGCCAGTAATACCCTATTGCAAACAATGTTGTCAACTTAATCAAAATACTCCCAGAAAGCCACGGGAATTTTAAGGACTAAATGGAAAAAAAAGAATGCTTTGAAATATCTCTTGAGCCTATGTAAAAAAAAAAAAAAAAAAAAAAAAAAAAAAAACAGCAGAGGAAAAAAAAAAACAACGAACTGTATTTATAGTTTAGAATTACAAACTGAAAATGACAAACTTTGCTTTTGGCGCTTTTCGTGAAGAAATATGAACTCCGTCTCTGTTCATCACAATTCACAATGTACAGGCTTGCTTTAGAAGTACACTGTAGCTGCTACTGAGTGGAAAACTAGTACAAAACAAAGGAAATAAAATAAGTACCGTAGGACAAAATAATCCGCATTAACTGCTGATTTTCCAAGCAAATACCCCAGGTCAGTACGGGACAGATTTCCCCCCCGTATTCTTTCTAATGAACATTTTACTGCACAAATAGAGCGTACATGATTAGTAATATTTGTAAGCAGCTAAGCAGAAGAGAGCAAAGTAAAAAGGCTTTACTCCAAATTTGCAAATATCGGGTGTGGCAATGATTTAAACTTCTCTCAAGTACGGTAACTCCTGGATGTTCCTTGATGTTGGCGTTCCAGGCATATTGTGGTCGAATCTCCTCTAGCCCGAAAGAACATGCCCTGTAAGCTGACCTTGACGATTTAAACGGGATTTGGGACTGGAACATTTTTTGTCAGTCCCACCCAATCAACTGAGAATGTTCACGCTTTCCAGTTTAACGTGTGCTAAAAGCTTTATGTCAAGTAATAGAAGTTGGCGCATGTATTCCCTTCTTTTACTTGTTATAAACGTTTCAGTTCCATACTGCGTCTATCAGAAGAACGCTTCAATTTGTTGAGTAACTACGCGGATGCGCGAGAGGAGTCATCACTCTCCAATGTTTTACTCAAGGACCTCTCTCTGTCTCATCTCATCCGACATATCCATGTCTTCGATTTTTGTCCATTGTGGTCTGGCATGTTCCTTGCCCTCCCACTGGCATTACACCCCTGGTACTTACTCCCCTTCACAGCCATACCCAGAGGCGTTCTTTTCCAGTCCCATTGCCATTAGTGAACAGAAAGTTATTCATGTCAGAACAGGGTAAGTCAACCTGCTCTGTAGTTAATACATTGCCACTGAATCGTCTCAGTTCTGGTCTGTGTGCGTGCGTCTTCGAATCACGTTGCGCTGGATACCATCTACTAAGCCCTCTACTGAAAAAATGAGAATTGCTAAGTACTCAGCGTGAATGGACATCGATCTCATATTCAAGACGATCATCACATTGAACAACAGACTTACGAGTTTGCAGTTACATGAGTCACTACAAGCATGCAGTGGAAAGGCGATCAAAAGCTGAGGTTACCACAATACTAAGTGTAAACTGTCCCAAGAATGTAGGCGTCTCGTTGAGTTTCTATCCACGACTATTCAGTTTCCGCTGGTAAAACAGCAACTGGCTTTCTCTTCCTTTCCTTTTCACCGATAACATGTATCTTTGAACGCCATCGCATTTTCTAAATAAGAAAACGACGAAACAACAACAACAACAACAACAACAACAACAACAGCAGCAGCAGCAACAAAACCAAGTAATTGCTTGATGACAGAACAGTCCACATTCATTGCTTGCTTCTTCTGGGCATCCCCTTTCACTTTCTCCTTCCTGAGTCACATCACCACACTCTCTCCCTGTCTTGCATTTTTTTTACCCCTTTCCTGCTTTGCTCCGTCTTCAGGGAGAGTCTCTCGACTTCAATCAAGTGATCTCGTGTTGCCAATTTCCAATCGACATTTCCCCAGCTACGGGAGGATGGGTGCTATTTTTGGATTGGGGTATTTGAGGTTGCAGCTGAATAACAACTATTGAGAGATTTCGTTTTCAGTTCCCTTCCTTAAGGGCCATGTGTCTTAGATTGCCTTTTTAATCGGTCGACTAGTGTAATGTTCGCATGGTATGCCTCGGTCAGAAATGGACAGTGTCAGATTCGTAATGGATTGCTATTTGGAGCATTCACAATTCGACTTGTGCTGATTTCTGCCACCTCTCTTCTTCTTCCAACCGTCATGTCCTCATTGTTTACAATGGATGGCCTGAAAGTGCATTTTGCACAACTCTGAAACCATCAGGTCGCTATCAGGCCTTTTTTTTTCCTCTTGCTTTTCACCATTTTGTTTTGGTGCACACTTCTTCTTTTGTTGTATGAAATCTTTCTGATAAATTTATCCCATCTGCTGTAAAACACTACAATGGAAGGAAGGTCTTCGTTGTCATTTCCTTCTGTCTTTTTTCTGTTATCCACCATTCCCGTATTGTCTTCATTTGTACTGATATATGAACCTTGTCTGGGAGACCGTAATCAACTTAGTATCTCTTCGTCTGAATCATCATATCAATTTCAGACGATCTTCGATGTGTTTCCCGCTCCAAAATGTAGCTATCATGCTGCCGTCACTGGAATGAAGTGTTTGAGGATATACTGAATAGGATATACATGATTACGTTTTGGAGTACCTTACTAGTGGAATGTGATCTGGGATTTTTTTTTTTTCAGACTAATATGTATTGGAGCATGAATGACTTGTCTGACGATTGTAACCTCACCAGTGACCGTCTCTCTGTCTGTGTGTATCCTGGTCTGTTTGTCTGTCTGTCTGCACACAGAATTACTTCCGTGCTTACCATAACTACCATTTCAGCTTGTCGTAGCCATCCAAATTACACAATCATTTCATTCAGTCATACAGTTTTACTAATTTTCAATACAGCAAAAGTACACAGTAGTTCCGATAGCATAGAGGCACCAGTAAACTTACTGCAAATGCAAACACAGTTTAACAGAAATTCAAATCCAGACAACCACAGCAATAGCAATGATTTATTAAATCAGTAACCCATCATTTCCCCGTTCCTCACAAGAATTTGTCATTACACATGGCGCATTGCACCATTCCGCCAATAGAATAACGGCACAAATTCTGGTCCACGATGGACCCCAGCATCACACACAGACTCACTATTTGAAATTGCAGGCTCCTCACACTGCGTCAGAAAGTTCTTGAACGAAGACACTGCAGTTAAAAAAAAAACTTCTGGCTTCAAACACATATTGAAGTCTTCAGGTTCAAGGTCCTCACCTGGTCTTCGAATAACGAACCACCAAGCAGTTTTGATGACCCAGCTGGAATAACCATCCATCACCTACATACTTTTGATGACAACTGAAACGAACCAGCCAAAGTTCTATTTCACTTAAAGAAAGTTATAATTGAAGACTACATCATCAGTCTAAAGATTCCAGCCACAGACCCCAAAGTCTGCCCCAAAGTACCTAGCTCATTTAGCAGGGGGGTTAATATCATCCCCCCCCCCCCCCCCTCCACTTTTTTTTTTTAAATGGACACTTTCTGCTAGTAAATAAAATTCCTGATCAGTTAAAGTGAATATGTCTGCAAGGCAAAAGTGACGAAAATGAAATTGAAGGCATACGGACCTCTACCCCTATTTCAAATTACATAAGCACGTTTGCTCGACATTATGATCATGGTAACACGGCGTCCACACACAGCTGAGACACCAACTGGGCTAAAAACGGAGAACACACAACATGCTGGTTGATAGGAACGAATGCGAGGTGAGCATAATTGTGTAGCCCAGATACAGCCCAGAACCACACACACACACACACACACACACACACACACACACACACACACACACACACACACACACAGAGAGAGAGAGAGAGAGAGAGAGAGAGAGAGGAGAGAGAGAGAGAGAGAGAGAGAGAGAGGAAGGGAGCTCTTTCTCTGTCTGTCTGTCTGTCTCTCTGAAAACTGTTCAGTAGGTGTTTTGTCTCTAGATTCCTGGCTAGCACTCAAAGATGCCATCGACTATGCAAATATTGTTTGTATGAAAGATTACGCACCATACTATCACACTGATCAGGGTCTATCTCCCTCCCTTCTATAATTAAACAGAGTGATGATTAATCCGTCTGACTTTCTGACCCCACATGATAGACGGACAATTTGCTAAATGGTGGCAAGAAACGCAGATTATCTTGACTCTATTCAGTCACAGACGTCGAGTCAGTCTTGCTGAAAAGGAGCCAGTCTCGCCCACGCTGATTCAGTCTTTCCTTTGCTTGACCAGAGTTTCGAGCCTGTGTGTATCAGACGGCTCCCAAACGCTTTACCAATGACGAAGAACGGCTTTCTGTGTGGGGAAGCACATTGCAACATACCGTCAACTCATTATGTGGTTCTGTGCTCCAGCACTGGGTTTCAGTATGGCCTACAACTGAATCTTATTTTCAGTTTTCAGATTTTTGTTTTTGATAAATCCGTTAACGTAGATAGAAGAAAGTCAAAGCTGAATAATATTTTAGAAACTGACATTAGAAATAAAGAAGTCGATAACTGTATGGCCTTAACCACCCTAAGGTCAAATGGTCAATCACGTTGACGTGAATTGAATAATACCCATCCACTTTTGTAAACTTCATTACAGTTCCATAGAAACATGCAAGGACCCTTGTGTTCACATTGGCAGGCCCAAAGATGCCAGTGATGCTCTTGACCTTTTCAAAATCATTTGGGAAATCCCGGGCTTTAGATTCCTTAGTGGTGAACATTATTGATCTGCCTGTTTTCATCAGTCGTCATTTCTGTGCGAGTCACAATACTGATGCATTCACTCTTCGATTGCATTTACAGATGCCTTTGTCGGTGGAGCTGCACAGGAATTGAATCAATGAAAACCAACAATTGCAGTTCTGGGGTACTTTCGATTTGGGCAAGTTCGTAAACTCAGCCAGCCACATTGTCTTGGTGGTTAGCGTCGTGGAATCCTGGCTCGGAGGTCGTGTGTTTGATTCTCATCAGCGCTATGTATTTGTGGGGTTTTCTACTCTGAGTGGCTGCTACCCAAATTCAGATTACTATGGCATTTATTTGGAAGACTGGGACAAAACAGTCATGGCACATCCTCTTAATACATGCGCCTCTAGTTTTCATAACGGCAAAACTGTTTACTAGTTTTCATAACAGCAAATATACGCAGTAGATCCCGTAGCACAAGAGCACTGGTGAAAATACTGCAAAAACAACCACTATTGAATAGTTATTTTCACCCATAAACTACAGCAATAACAATGATTAATCAAATCATCAGCCAGGACTTTATCATTCTTCACCAGGTTTTCCATGAATTTCACCTGGCTTAAAGAACATTTTCAGCCAGACCCCAATCGTAAACCAACAATTTGTCGTCACACACGGCACACTGCTCTGGTTCGCTACTGGAATATCCAGTATAAATTCTGTTCCACAATCCACCCAGTGTCAAACACAGACACAAAATTTGAAATTGCAGGTCCCTCACACTGCCTCAGAGACTCTGGAGGGAAGGCACTGTATTTAAAAACTCTTCCCGATTCAAACATGAGCACATATGGAAATCTTTCCGGATCAAAGTCCCCATCTTGTCATAAAAAAAAATCATCAAACCCATAACCCATCTGGAATAACCAACAGTCAAACAGTTTCGATTACCCATCTGAAATAACCAACAGTCAAACAGTTCCGATGACCCAACTGAAATAATCAACAGTTTTTGATGTCCTTAGTTTAACGTACCAGCCTAAGCCCCATTTTTACTTTAAGAAAGATTGAAGACTATGTCATCAGTCGGAATATTCCAGCCACAGACCAAAGGTCTGTTTGAAAGCACCTAGGTCTTATATCATGGGGCTGAAGGTCACCCTTCCCCCTCACCCCCCCCCCCCCCCTTTTTTTTTTAAAATAGATGATGACCTGCCAGTAAAACAAAAATTCTTGAACATTGTACTGCATAATAATCTGTGCTGATTTATGTTCATGGTTGTGCATATATGTATAGATGTGAATTTTTTTTTTTTTTTAATGACGAAAACAAAGTTGAAGGAAAATAGGCCTTTACCCTACTCAAATATCATGATACGAACGTTTGCTCGACATTACGACCACGATGACACTGTCCACGCACAGCTGATAGAAATATACACCAACTGAGCTAAGGACAGAGAGCACACAGCACGCTGATCGATAGGAACGAATGGATCAGAGCATAAGCAGCCCAGATACAGCCCAGAATCCCCGCTCCCTCCCTCTCTCTCTCTCTCTCTCTCTCTCTCTCTCTCTCTCTCTCTCTGTGTTTCTCTCTCTCTCACACACACACACACACACACACACACACACACTCTCACACACACACACACACACACACACACACACTCGCGCGCGCGCGTGTACGCGCACACGCGCATGCAGACACACACACACACACACACACACACACACACACACACACACACACACACACACACATATATATATATATATATATATATATATATATATATATATATATATATATATATATATATATATATATATATAAGCTAGTGAGTGGGGGTTTTCATATTTATGATATACATTTTCCCATTTATTTCATCTTCAGTTTTTTTTTTCCCTCTCATTTCTAATCTTTGCCAAATCATTACTATAATGATGGAAGAATTGTTAACCTGCACTGTTTTTTCCCCCCTACTTAATTGTTCAGCATTATATATATGTGTGTGTGTGTGTAGAGAGAGAGAGAGAGAGAGAGAGAGAGAGAGAGAGAGAGAGAGAGAGAGAGAGAGAGAACAGAGGGAGATCTCTCTCTCTCTCTCTCTCTCTCTCTCTCTCTCTCTCTCGCTCGCTCTCTCTCTCTCTCTCTGTGAAAACTGTTCAGTGGGTATATTTTACTTCCAAATTCCTGGCCCATCATGCAAAGATGCCACCCACTATGCTAATAGTGTTTACATGAAAGATTATGCATCTTACATTTCACATTGACCAGACCCTCCCGCCTTCCTTTCTATAATTAAACAGAGTGGTGATTAAACCGTCTGGCTTTCTGACCCCACATGAGAGATAGATATTTTACTAATGATGGCAGGAAACACAGATTATGCAGATGTGATTCCATCACAGACGTCGAATCAGTCTCACTGAAAAGGAGCTAGTCTCACCCACACTGATTCAGTCTTCCCTTGGTTGACCAATATTTCGAGCCTGTGTATCAGACGGCTTCCAACCACTTTACCAATGATGAAGAACAGCTTTCTGTGTGGGCGAGCCCATTGAAACACACCGACAACTCATTAGGTGGTTGTGAGCTTAACCATTTGGTCTCCATACAGTCTACAACTGAATTTTTGTTAATGTTCAGAATGTTCCTTTCTCATAATTCATTAATGTAGACAGAAGAAGTCAAACTCGATCATATATTTCATTAATGGGCGCAAGAAATACGAAATCGATGATTATGTAGCCTTAACCACCCTAAAGATCAAATGGTCAACCTTGTTGACATGAGCTGAATGTTCCACATCAACACACTATAAACTTCGTTACATTTATACCCCCAAACGCACAGAGGAGCTATTGTTTACACTGTCAGATCTAAAGATTCTAATGATGCTTTTGACCTTTATCGAAGTCGCTTGGGAAATCTTGGACTTTGGATTCCTTAGTGGTGAGCAAATCAATCTGCCTGGTTTCATCAGTCGTCATTTGTGTGCGACTGACAATACTATGCTTTCACACTTTGATTACATTTACAGGTGCCTTTGTTAGCGGAGGGGCATGGTAATTGAATTCATGAAAACCCAGCAATTCTATTGCTTGCTTACTTTCGATGTGGGCTGTGGGAAATTTTGTAAACTCAACCAACCTCTGTGCCTAAGTAGTTAGTCTTGCAGACTACCAGCTGGGAGGTCATTGGTTCGATTCCCATCGGCAGCATTTATTTGTGGGACTTTCTGCTCTGATTGGCTCCTACACGAGTTCAGTTTACTGTGGGCTTAACTGGGAAGACTTGGACCACACAGTCATGTTTCATCCTCCTGATGGCTGTGTCTCTGACAGTGTCACTTAAATTTCCTGACCAACACTGCATGTGCATGTATCTGTATCTGCAGCGCCTGGTTTAGGCCGACATATATTACGATAATAAGTGCAAAATACACCCTTGGCATGCATTAAACTTCATTAAACTCATTCTCAGTAATCAGCATAAAAAAAATTGGAAAGAGAGGGGGGTTAGTTATCGCCAAAGACGCAGACAAACAGAGTACAGGACTAGACACAATGCATTTCGACCTCTACAACATTTCGACAACACTAAACACTTAGACAGGAGGTCGAAATGCATTGTGTCTAATCCTGTACTCTGTTTGTCTGTGTCCTTGGCGGTAACTAACCCCCTCTCTTTCCAAATTTTGTTTCATTTTCCGCCTTCAGTTTCTCCGTTTCGAAACTCAGCATTAAAAAGCTTAGATTTAGTTGGGTCTTCATGCCCTGCTGCCATGGTGACCTCTCTTTTTGATTCCTTTCCACGTATATGCCCTTGGTGACGTTCCTAACAGGGTGGCAGACATGTTGGACCCCCCCCCCCCCCCCCCCCCACAAGAGTTTGAGCTTATTTATGCTGTCTCCGTAACTAAGCAGTTATAAACGCCGGTTGGGGCTTTAGTGAAAGGTGTCCTGCATATGCTGGATCAGTACGGCACCAATGAACACCACCGAAGGGAGTCGGCGGCGGTGCAGGGTCTCCTCTGGTGGTTTGCCCTTCGACGATATGGCTGCTCCCTGTGGTTTGCCAGTGCCGGCGCTGTGGTGGGCAAAGCCAGGATGTCGGATGAGCCTTTAGACTGGGGGAGATTTGGAGGGGGTGGGGGTGGGGGGGGGGTGTGAGCGATGTAAGAGCAATGCCACTAAAGGGACATGGAAGACAAGACAGAAAAAAAAATTCCTTAACTCACGTTCGGTTTGAATGACAAAAAGTAATTCGCAGCCTGATTAGGCGCTAATCGATAGAAAATTTACGTAATCTGACGAATTGCGCTAGTCTAACGCATACATAATCTAATACGTAAAAGAAACAGAGATAACAGTAAAGCCAATGTTCTGATGACATATTCTGAATTCAGCTTGTTTTCGTTTAAAATTCACAGCTGCTTACATTTCTGTCACAGTTTTGTTTTCTTCCGGGAACAGGAAAAATATTCAAAAGAGAACAGAATCAACAATGTGATATCTAAGCAGCATACATACAGTCTTTTCATCGTGTTTTTACGGTTTACTTCACAGGATTTTTGGATACGGGCTTGCATCCTCTGTCTAAATGGCAGGGATGGTTTTTACTGTTCACAGTGTAGCCTGGTCTTCTGGCTTTACGGTGCTGCAGGTTTTGTGCTCTGCAGGCGTGCTGGTAAATGCTGGAGGTAATCAGATACAACTGAGATGGTTAGAGTACACATCTAGTACGTTAGTTCGCTGTATTAGATCAGACCTGTTGGTTCTAACATACACTATGGCAGAGCTTGTGTTATGTAATACAGGAGAGGCTAATCCTACCCATGCATAATGAATCGTTGTGATCTTTCCGTAAAGTTGAAGGGAAACGGCAATCAGCGTGATGTATAAAGCGAAGTTGTGTTCACTGTCGCACATCGACCAACACAGGACAACATGATTTTTTTCCCTTAATTTTCCACACGATGTAGTGAAGAGAAAACAGACAAAAAACCAAAATCTAAAAAAACAGTTTGGTCAAATTCAAAAACTGAAATCAACATGTATGCATTTATATGTGTTTGAAGTGTCGTCACATATACAGGAAGATGAAGTTGACATGGCTGAGGTTTTGCACATATTGCCGGGAGAATTTTTGGTTGTCTTTAATTTCTTCAGAAACCTCAAAGTTTGTTAGATTCCAAACATCGCGAGAGACAATAGCATATTCCAGAATACCAACATTCCTATATTGCTAGTGTCCACGTTATGTGAGCCCATTTTCTTTTAGATTAGGTGGTACATCGACCGCACTCAGTCAATGTCAAGGACGAGGACAGTGATGAAAAAGGGCAGTTCTTCAATGTCACTTGCAGCCAGATGCTCCTGGGAACATCCTTACCACTCATACAACAGCGTAATTCGTGACCTCGACGCAAACTTTCCCAACTACCTTCAAGCATGGATGACTGAATTTCATCAGAAGAACTTCGAGCAAGCCTGAAATAAAAGAGATAAAACAAAGCAAAGGAAAATCACTGCACTGCAACCATCCCGTCCAACAGATTGGTAAAAAAGCTGTACAAAATGCTACAAAGAATCCGACATCGTAATTGACACAATAGTTGAATGCAATTTCATCCGGTGGAATGGCATTAGCACCGTCAACAGGCTACACAATAGGGGAAGACTTCCCATTTTTTAGGCATCTAAGAGAGGGTCAAGAACTAATCTGATTCCCAACAAATCTGAGTTAAACGGCCATTCGTGATTCGCCACAACCAGGCAATGGTAGGGGCAGATCGGCGTTGTTGTCATAGTCGTCTGGCGCTCCAGAAGCGAGTACTCGGACAGTTTGATTTGATCATCTCTAACACGTTGTGGAGAGCTGGGCGACTCATTTCCGTGGTATAAAAAAAACCATTCTTCAATACATCACATGACTGAAGGGCGTACGTGACCGACGCTATATTCGGCACAACGTAAACTAATTCTGATTATTCTCTCGGCAGTTTTATTCTTATACTTCTGTTCGGCGGTGCGGCGTGTGTACAGACCTACCTCCTCAAATGCATCGCACTGATTCCATCACGGTTCTATGTTCTGAAAACAAATTCACATCTTTGTAATAATGTACCGATTCGAATGTCCGATGATGATTTAAGCATGAAAACGTAAATGCTATCGAGAAGTAATGCAGCACGCGCAGTTTGAGTTCAGAATGAGAATTTCATATAAAACACGCATCAGATTCTGCTTATTCGTTTGTCTGGTGGTTTTTTTTTTTTTTTTTTTTTTTTTTTTTTTTTTTGCATATGGCAGAGTAGGAACCCCCGCCCTCTCTTGTCCACCGTCTCATATAATCATGACACACGACTGTTTTGTACTGTGTTTCTTATTTCTTGCATCTAAATCCGCAGGCACCCCAGGCAATGATGAAAGAGCGCTAGTCTAAAGTAGGTAAAGTCACTTTCCTGCAGAAATGACATGCGGCACGAGGCTGTTACAGACTAGCCAGATACTCTTGAGAATGTTTATCATGGCATTGGAGACGACTGGCAGCTTGTTTTGTCGATGTTTAAAGGAGCGGTTTTGTTTCTGTACGTATTGTCTTCTTGTCGATTTGTTTTCATTGTTGTTGCTGTTGTTGATGTTTATTTGTTTGCTTGTTTGTTTTAGCGATCCCTTTGTGATTTCAAACAGTGACATCATTGACGAATGTTACAGACTGATGACAAATAATAGCATGAATACCATTCTCAATTTTTTTTTCACCTCTGAGGATGTTTTTCCCTACCTTGACAGCTTACGACAAAGCGAAATAAAACACATGAGTGTGTTAGTACTAGTGTCGAAGAGAATCATGTTTAAAATGTAAAAGGATTTGATGAGGTATACATTTTTGTGACCTATGACTTTAGATTTTTTTTTTTCGCTATCTGTTCATCCGTGCTGTCAGTGACGTTGCTATCATGTCGCTGATTCCGATTCCCCCCACAGCCACACCCCAAATTGTCATGTCGAAGCCTCAGCACCGGCAGTCCGGATCACTGGGAGCCGTCAATGGAGGGTTCTTAGCCAGCCCATGTGAGAAAATACTGCATCGCCGTTGAGTCATTTCAATGGTGTTCAGTGGTGCCTGTTCTAAATCCAGCATACTCGGGATACCACTTACAGCAATAAACAATTGCGTAAGTAATGAGTGATGATCCCCGCGCTTCCCCGGTATCCTCCACTCCACTTCCCTCTCTTCCGGAAGAGGTCATCGGATCCATCAAGCAAACAGTTTCCATGAACCCGACCGACACCTACGATCTTGACAGAAACCCATTTCTGTTGTGGATAAGAAGAGAAGTCACCTGTCCGTGTGCATGCATGCGTGTGTATGTGTGCGCGAGTGTGTGGTCATGTTTGATTATGTCCATGTGTGCGTGTGTGTGTATGTGTGTGTGAGGAGAGAGAGAGAGAGAGAGAGAGAGAGAGAGAGAGAGAGAGAGAGAGAGAGAGAGAGAGAGAGAGAGAGAGAGAGAGAGAGAACACTGAACACTGAAATATATTTAATGATCAAGCCATTGGCCCATGTCATGGAGTGTCAACATGACTTTGCGGTTATTAGGTTACAAATTATATATCTGCAAAATGTTTAACAAATACAATCAATTAAGATATCTAATTCGCTGTAATACTGCGTGATGATATAAAGCAGTAACAAAACAACATGAACATGATAATTGTAGTAATGGAGAAGAAGAAGAAGAAGAAGAAGAAGAAGAAGGAGAGAGGAGGAGGAGGAGGAGGAGGAAGAAAAAAAAACGACGACTAATAATCCTCCTCCTCCTCCTCCCTCCTCCTCCTCATCATCATCATCATAACAATGCAACAACTACTAGCACTACCGCTACTACCGCCACCCTTACTACTACTGCTACCACCACTAACACTACTACTACTACAACCCACCAATGCCATATATGCAAATACTACCTTGATAACCGTCATATTTGCTGAGAAATCTATTGATAAGAAGCATTATAGTCCTATAATCCAGCCATCAAAAAAATTACAGAGAGAGAGAGAGAGAGAGAGAGAGAGAGAGAGAGAGAGAGAGAGAGAGAGAGAGAGAGAGAGAGAGAATAGTTAATGGTGATCGATGTATGTGTTGAAATGAACAAGTACATTGCTATTCTTCTTTCACGAATCCTCAATCCTGTACCGTCATCAAGTCACTCTTTGTAACAGATTACTCTTGTGTCCTTGTTGCAGAGTCCTGCCGGATAGTGATTTTGCCGGAACATCCAGATCAGACAGCCATCCTGGAACCTGTCTACAGCGGGTGGCATCCCTGTGAGAAACAATTGTGTAGCTGGTGACAGGAATTGTGAACGAACGATATGTGTTGACTACATCAAGAGCAAAATTCAATGTGAGTACTCAGGGGTTTTTGAGTGCTTGAGGACAGCTTACTGCCACCACTGTGTCCATCGTCAAAGGCAGAGTCCTGATGTAAAAACAGCTGCGTTCTGCGGTAAGTCAGTTTGCAGACTTGTCTCTTGGTGCTTCCTTTTCCTGCTTTGAACACGAAATTCAGCGCTCGACAAAATGGTATTTGTTTGAAACCACGAACCTATCTTTGAGACCCTAACGTGTGACTGGATTACAAAGAAATAAACAAGAGCCGTTCAGATTCCAGACTTCTATGTTTTGTCCCATAACAAAAAAAAAAAAAAAAAAAAAAATGCCTCGCTGCTCTAGCAAGCTCGTTGCAACTCGCCCATAGCTTGTTTGAAAAGATAACAACAGGTACTTAGCACTCACAGGCATTTTTCATTTCCACTGCATTAGCGGGAACACGTCGATTGAAGCATTTGTTTTTCAGCGGCGGACTAAAAAGGCCCGTGGTCTGCGTGAAGGGAGATGGAAATAGCTCCTGCTCCATCATTGTCACGCCGGACCAGCGGGCAAGCTGAGAAGGCAAGAGAGAGGCTGCGGCATGGGCTGGGCGTTTGATGGTTCGGCATGATAAATCGCCCTCCCCTAGCAGCGTCATCGAGAGCGCTGGCCTGTTGTTCCTGCGGGCGGGAATTAATCAGCCGGCAGTTCCTGAGCTTCTGGCCAAATCGACCTTTCCTCTGATTTCCTGTGCTGTTCGGCTGTCTCTTTTGCTGTTGCCTGGTTATGAGCAATGAGCTGCAGACAAGGCTCGGCGGATGTGTGGAATCAGAGTGGGAAGTGATGCAATAAATAGTTCGTGGGAACGAGTGTGCGTTATCTACTGAATTGATCTGCTGATTTTTGTGTGTGTGTGTGTGTGTGTGTGTGTGTGTGTGTGTGTTTGTGCTGTTGTTGTTTTTTTTTTTTACAGTGGTGTAAGGGGCAGAGAGAGAGAGAGAGAGAGAGAGAGAGAGAGAGAGAGAGAGAGAGAGAGAGATGATGTGGCAGACCTCTGACTAAAACGTTTCCTTGTGTGATAGGCATTTTTTTTTAACAAGGACCGTCATGTTTTCCCCTGCTACTTTAAACGTTTTAAGGTTAATTCATCAAGTCTCTCATTGACTTAGTTTCTTTTTCCTATGGGCGTACATTACCGGCGCTTATTCGAACGCCTAGTAATAGTAGTATTCATTTATTCGAAAGTTTGTTTATTCTTTAATCATAGATTTTTTTCTTGTAACTTTTGTTTACTTTCTTTACTTGTTATGCATACAAACCAACCAGCGTCAGTCGTCAAAATAGTCTGTCCACAGCTTTAGGATCGAGTATAACTCTCTCTCTCTTGAATAGTAATGTAACGATCTGTAGGCCTGCAACA
>JADBJO010000318.1:432500-435000 GCA_016801955.1 Conus betulinus | reverse complement strand
GTTACTTTCGTTATTTTGATATAGACTGTTTGACTGTTGGGATATTCAACCACTGTCACCCACAGTTCTTAACAAAAGTACTCTCTTCATCCAGTACGAAAGTTTTCCACCATTTTCTGACAATAACCTTTTCTTACCCTACCATTCAAACTTTTAAGGTGATAAACTCACATCGCTGTGACATTGCTATCTGCCACCAAACAACAAATGTTTTAATTATTCGTTTTCTTAGATAACTTTAGCGAACTTAAAAAAAAAAAAAAACAGAAAACAAATAATCCATGTATGCTAACACAATGTCCATGTGCATAACACACACACACACACATGTACACACCACACACACACACACACACACACACACACACACACACACACACACACACACACACACACCACACACACACACACACACACACAGTTTTCTTTTTAATGTGGAAAATTCCTCCCAGTCCACATTGATATTTTAAAACAGCAGGTGTGTGACTTCACAGAACACACCGGGCAACCATTCTGTATTCTCCGGTTAAACAGATCAAGTATTGACCGAGGATGGAGAGAGAGAGAGAGAGAGAGAGAGAGAGAGAGAGAGAGAGGAGAGAGAGAGAGAGAGAGAGAGAGAGAGACTCAATTAGACCTACACGTCACTTCAGCTTGTGCAAATTACAGGTCGGATGTGTCTGTCAGGCGGCTTCCACTGTAGGGTGTCCCCGTAACTGTGTGGCTTCGGGGGGGAAAAGGAAGCCCTTTTCTCTTTTCATTCCCTTTGTGATGAGAATTAATGGAGCTGAATTGTTTTACTCTGAGCTGGCTCTTTGGCGTGGAACCCACTATAGAGTTCTACATTTTGTCCCAGTGTTTTTTTTTTTTCTTAGTGCTTACATAAACTATAATCAGGAATGGTATTATGCCATCTCAATGTAAGCTTCACATCCAGATTTTCTTCTTTATCTTTTGTTTATTGTGGTAGTGACATTAATTCCATAATGATCGCTCTGGTTCCCAATCTTGGTTTCACAGTAATTATTGTTTTGTTGCAATGCCAGCAATAGCAGTCACACACACACACACACACACACACACACACACACACACACACACACACACACACACACACACACACACACACACACAAAAGCTAGCAGACTATTACTGCTTGAATCTCAAAGATTCTCTACTTACACGTGCAGCGTGCTGCGTCTATATGATCTCCCTGTTGCAGTTGTTCGTGTGCGTGCGCGTGAGCGCGTATGTGTGTGTGTGTGTGTGTGTGTGTGTGTGTGTGTGTGTGTGTGTGTGTGTGTGTGTGTGTGTGAGTGGTAACTTTCAAGCCGACCTTTTATCAGCAATTGAAAATGCTAGTAGTGAAACTAAAATTGGGAGAACGATAAGTATTAAGATCTTTTCTGCCATCATTTTATAAAGATGCCATCAAATCATGATGTCTGTGCATTTGCAATTAATGTTTTCAACAATATGTTCGATATTATTATAAAAATGACCTTTTCTTGGAAGTTACGATTTGTTGCAATATAACTGTTATCTGCTTTGATAAGAGACATTTTAAAACCATGTTTACTACACTTTGACAAGCTGTCTAAGTTTTAGCCTTTAATTGCCATTTTCTGAAATGAAGAAACAAACAAATAAAAGTACCATCTTACAACATTTAGAACAGAGTTTTACCATACATGGACACAAAAATTACGAAACCTGATATTTTAAAACTAAGTGTTTCTTATTTCTCTTGAATCGAACAAATGAATGTACACCAAGCCTACAAATTTAACAATTTCATTGGCTTCTACAATAGTCATTTTCAAATGAAACCAGTACATGGGTTTGTCTTGTGACAGGAATTTCAGAATATGATGTGAAAATGGACTGAACAACACGCATGTCCAACAAAATCTTCAGCAAATTTGACATGGAGATGAGGCACTGCCGGACGTTGAACAAGTCTCGGCTACAGCGCGTGCATGACAAAAGGCAGAGCGCTGGCCTGGCTACGTTTAAGTCTCTTGGAATTCTTGTGAGTACCGACGAACTTTTGACCGCCAAGGGCATGATCGATGGGGAGCCTTTGGTTCCACAGTCCCTGCGCTGTCAATTCAGGCCATGAGGTTTATAGCCCAGACATCAGGGCTTCCTCCTCTTCAATTTCAATTCCTCACATAGTTGTTAAAATGAAAATAAATAAATAAATAAATAATAAATAAATAAAGAGAGAAAATGAATGATAAGTAAGTAAGTAAGTAATGAATAAATAAGCAGGTACATGAATAAGTAAATAGATAAATAAATGATGAAATAGGTAGATAAATAAAATACATGAAATAAGTCAATAGCAATAATAAATAAGTAGATAAATAAACAAATAAATAAACAAACAAAATAATGCCAAAACTTACTTTTTATAAAAAAAAACCTCTTCTTCCATAAAATTGGGGATGAGATGCAAAATATTTATCTCTTTCGGGAACATCTAAATCACATCTGA
>JADBJO010000318.1:425000-427500 GCA_016801955.1 Conus betulinus | reverse complement strand
ACGACACCGAATAACACGAGCCTGTTTATCTGAATCCTCCTGAAGAGAGAGAGAGAGAGAGAGAGAGAGAGGAGAGAGAGAGAGAGAGAGAGAGAGAGAGAGAGCAGGAGGGAGGAGAGCGAGAGTGAGCAGCAGCAGCTAAAGCTTCCGTTGTATTAATGTTCGTTTTGAAGTTTGAGGACACCTAACAATGAAGAAAAACACTTGCAGGACAAGAAAACATTCTTTTACAAGCACGAAAAATGTGTGTTTATCGTATACGTTCATGACGTCGTAATGTGGATTCATTACATCCCTAAAGGGTGATGTCTTGGAGGACAAAACTGTTCATATTTCGAGAAAAAACACGTCAACTTTAGTGGTCACGACTGGCCGTTTCATTCACCGATTTCTTTTTTTCTTTATTAATTTTCTTCTGCAAAAAACAGAACAGTTTACGAAGATTTATAGCCTTTCGCATCATATCACCATACGATTCACACCACTTACGTTTTAACAGCCAAACATTTACATTTTAACCAGTAGCATAGTCCAGTTTCCATACCATGTGATATATTTGCGAAGCAAGAGTTTTCAAAAAAATGGTTAAGAACAGAAAAACAGACAAGACAAAAACAAAATACAACAGAAACAACAGAGAGAGAGAGAGAGAGAGAGAGAGAGAGAGAGAGAGAGAGAGAGAGAGAGAGAGAGAGAGAGAGGATAGGACACTGACAAAGCCCCTTGGAATCCATATGTACATGCATATCAAGTTTACACAGAGACGGACATGTCCCTCTACGTGTACATCCAGTCCAAAAGTTACACTTCTATCAAAGATTTTATAACTGCCATTTTTCATGCCGTTTTTGACTAGATTTTACGCTTTTCACAACTTGCTGTTCAAATTATATTTCGTCATTCACTGATTTCGGTTGTTTGGGAATGCCATTATTTTCCACTCACAAATTCAAAACGTAAGTGCCAAATTATGTAACAGCTATTAAATTATTCTCAGTCTCTTCCTAGTAGCCATATTACGGCACAGAAATAGTTCTACTTGCCCAGAAAGTGTAATCGTGATGTTCATGCATACAGTACTAGACTTATAACAATAAATCTGGCCTTGTAATTATTGTTGTAACCTTTCAGAAAGAGATGTATTTGAATGCTGCGTAACTGCCACCAGCACTTAAAGCAGGAAAATGTAATTTAATAAGATGGATGTGACGTTCCACAGCCCGTGGACATGTTTTCATCGTGCATATGTTATTTTCAGCTGGATTTGCCATTTCTCATCTGTATTTAGAATGAAGCTAAAACAAAAAACAAAAAACAAAAAACAAAAAAAAAAAAAAAAAAAAAAAAACGACAACAACTGAGTTATAGGACCTGAATAGATACATCATGGCCTCATAACAGTATGACCACCCACCTCGTTCATTGACACAAAGGCTATCACACGCAAGCATTCATTGTGATGTGTGCATGTAATTATCATGTTTTGTTTGTTTATTTGTTTGTTTGTTTTTGCTCTTATTACTGGCCTGTGTTGGTGTCCATTTTGCCTGATTTGTGTTGTTGCATATTGTTTCTCAAGACACAATATCTGCTCCTAGTCATATTCATTATTTGCCAGTCTCTTTAACAGCTATTCTCTGTATTTCACGTGTGCACATACATAAGAAACAACATTTTGGCTCGAAACACCCAAGTTTTTCTATTCGTAGTTTTCATTTCTATTCTTATTCGCGAGTAGAGCTTGAAGTTCAGCTTAAGATCATTTCCTCCAATGGAAACTTCCCCCTTTCGTCATCTGTAGAGTTATTGCACCACTTTGCACATTAGGACAGTAGACGTTCTAGCTTCTGATTCTAAGTTCGGTAACAAATGTCCCCGAGGACACATCATCCCGCTCCCCACCCCCCACCCACCCCTACCCCATCCTTACATTCCCACCATGCTTTCTCCATTCCATCCTGTAAACTGCTTTGTTCCAACTAGAGACAAAGCGGACCAATCATGTCTTATTGCACAGGGCTTTCCATCTAGATCTGTGCAGTGATTTCGCAGTCATTTGTTGGTCTTCGTTTTATACAGGTTAAAAGTAAATCTGACCTTTTTAAAAAAAAATGTGGTCTTTGAATTCGGTTGTCTGGAACCATGTGCCTGCACCAAAAACGTACTCTGTTTCACAGTCCTGAAGAAGAAAGCGAATACAATTTGGCTGTGAAGGGTAGGCTACAAAAAAATGGCTATCTATCTATCTATCTATCTATCTATCTATCTATCTATCTGTCTGTCTGTGTCTGTCTGTCTGTCTATCTATTTCATCTGTCTGTAGGTTTGTTTGTCTATCTATTTACCTACCTATCCATACACACGAGAACAGTTTCTAATTTACAGCATTTTGACAGCGCGACCAGTAGGTACAACTGTATAACTAAGCTCCAATTGTACAACTGATGTTTGTTGCAGGGCTTTTTCTTCTTCTTCTTCTTTCTTCTTCTTCTTCTTCTCT
>JADBJO010000318.1:410000-420000 GCA_016801955.1 Conus betulinus | reverse complement strand
CTCACACAGGAGCGCTGTGTACACATACACGCACTCGAACATACCCACTCAAAGCGAGTCCACTAATCTGACTCACTCGTTCAGGTTTTCCTTTTATGAGCTTCTCGCAATAAATTGAAACACAATCATTCCTGATTCAATTTTGCACACCTGAACGAAGCAACAAAAAGGATATAAGAAAAATAAATGCAACGCAAGCGAACAGTTTCAGGAGGGCTTTAACTTAGTATATTCCTCATACCCTATTCCAGTGTAATGCATAAATACATTAGTAAATAAATAGAAAAATAAGTAAATAGATAAACTAATAACTAAATACATGCATACGTGGGTATATACATCCATACATCCGTACAGACATACACACATGCGTGTATACATACACACATACATACATACACACGCATACATACATACATACATACATACATACAGACGCACTTGCATACACACATACATACATACATACATGCACACATGTATACATACATGCATATTTACATACATACATACATACTTAAACTCTGCTTGACAGGTATATTCAGTAACACCTTCTCCTCTCCTTCCCTCCTTCCTTCACCCTCTCACTCATCCAATCTAAGGCATCCATCGACCAACAAGTTTCCACATCACGTCGCATCATTCCAATAGTGCAGCTGCGTCTTCTCAGCATCCCCCCCCCTTTCTCAAGCAACCCCTTCTCCGAGGTCCCCAACCCCCGCCCCCACACCCCCCCCCCCCCGCCCCACCCAGCCGGTAGGTCCCGAGGTTCCGAGTAGAGAATCACCAGGCAGGCCCCGTCGGGGGGGGGGGCCAGCACTATTACTCGAGCGCAGGCCCCGGAGCCCCCGCCCCTCGCTCAGCCCCCCACCACCCCCCCCCCCCGCCCCCCCCCCCCCTACCCCCCCCCCCCCCCCCCCCCAGGGCCCCCCCCCCCCCCCCTCAGAAGTCAATGGGGGCCCCCCGCCCCCCACCCCCCGCCCCCGCCCCCCCCCCACCCCCCCCCCCCCCCTCCCCCCGGCTGCACCCCCCCCGACCCCCCCCCCCCCCCCTGCCACCCCCCCCCCCCCCCCCCCCCCCCCCCCCCACCGCCCCCCCCCCGTCCTCCCCGTCCTCTCCTTCCCAATCCTCTCTCACTCTCCGCCTCACCACCTCCAACCCCGCCCCAACACTCAATACAGCCCTCGACACTCGAGACACCACACTGTCCCAAATCTACTTGGTTGTGAATGGTCAACGGCGACAAAACTCTCTAGTTGATGCCCTCAAATTATTTCCTGGCGTGCCGAGAGATGAACAGAGGAGGCGAGGGCTGGGATGGGCGAGAGATCGAGAGAGAGAGGGGGGGTATGGATGGCGGGTGGGGAAGGGTAAATTGATAACTGGATAACGCTGCGTCCAGATCAAATTTCTGCGCCAAATCAAATTTCTGCTTTCGCCCACTGCAGCATATATGCGATGTCTTTGAGGCAGAGAGAAGAAAACCGACACCGGAATACCGTACTGTCTTGCCTTCCTCTTGCAGCGTGACTACTCTATACATAACAAAACTAATCTGTAAGTAACACAACACACACAACCACACACACACGACACACAGCACACAATCATATATATATATATATATATCTATCTATATATATATAGATATAGTATATATATAATATATATATTAATTATTATATATATGGAGTAGAGAGAGAGAGGATGAGAGGGAGAGCAGACGAGCGATGAGAGATGAAGTGAGAGAGAGAGAGGACGAGAGAGCGAGAAGGAGGAGAAGGGAAGGATGAGAGAGAGATGAGAGAGATTGAGGTGAGCAGAGATGAAAACCATCCCATCGTACCTCTCCGCTTAATCCAGATTAATTTCATCAAAACAATAGTCTATAAACCGAGACGAGAGAGACGAGAGAGATGAGCGCGAGAAAGAGACGGGAGATGAAGAGAGAGAGATGACAGACAGACAGACAGAACGCAGACAGGCAGACAGGCAGCACAGGCAGACAGACAGATAGACATGACAGACAGAGATTCAAGTGCGTGAGAGCTGGCCTATCTCTCTCTCCTCTCTCTCCCAGTCTCTCTTTGTGTTGTTTGTGTGTGTGTGTGTGTGTGTGTGTGTGTGTGTGTGTGTGTGTGTGTGTGTGTGTGTGTGTGTTTGTGTTTTTGGAAGCGCTAGGTATGGGATGGTTTTAGTGTATGTTTTAGAAGTCCGAGCGCATAGACAGACAGAATATAGATATGATAGACAGACAGACAGACAGACAAGAGAACAGAGAGAGAGAGAGAGAGAGATGAGAGAGAGAGAGGTACAGACAAGATAGACGAGAGAGTAATTATACACGGATGGAGTGATGTAATGGAAAGAGATACGTGTATGGGATGTTCGTTGCGTACGGTGCTGCGACGCGCGACATGTGTGTGTGTGTGTGTGTGGTGTGTGTTGCATGGTGCGTGTGTTTCGTGCGTGGTGGTGGTTCGTGGTGTGTGTGTGTGTTGTGGTTTGTGTGGTGCGTGTGTGCTGTGTAATGGGTGGGCTGGGTGTGTGTGCGTGTGTGTAATGATGGTGGGGGTATGTGCGTGCGGGGGTGCCATGTTGGTTTAAAAAGTGCAGCAGAAAAAAGGGGTTTGTTGAGTTGCTGGTGCAAATGGTGAAGTTGCGTGGTGCGTTTTTGTGTGGGGATGTGTGTATGAGGCACGACTGGAAGATGAGAACGAAGTGCGATAAAAAATAAGTTTGAGGAGGATGACTGGATGAAGTGTAATGATTTTTGTAAACCGTATGACGAGGCCTGAAGATATGCGAGAACCGAAGAAAATGAAAGGCAATTGGCCATGTTGTTTCGTCAAAGAAAAAAAAAAGGGAAAAGGAGATAGAAGGAACACGCGAAGAATCAGACAGAAAGGTTTTCCGAAAAGAAGATGGAGATGACGGAGCGATGAAAGAAGAAGAAGAAGAAGAAGAAGAAGAAGAAGACTAAGAAAGAAGAAGAATGAGGAGGAGGAGGAGGCATGGGAGATATGATTGAGAATTTAATTTTTTTGTAGTTCACCACCGGTAATTGACCGGAAGGCATTAAAATAATGAGCATGAGAGTACCGACAGAAGCCTCATGACCTGGAAAAAGCTAGAACTCATGCGGAAGGAAGATTCATCATCCATCTTCCCGTCCCCAAAGGATCCCTCAAGTCTTCTCCTCATAGAACACAGAGAAGATATTCGGCTTAATTCCGCTGTTTTTCGTTGTCGATATGAAAGTCTCTCCCCCCGACCTCCAAACTTGTCGGCACTTTTGTGTCCGATTCTGTATCTTCTTGTACTTGGCAGCACTTCTGTTCGTTTTTTTCTTCTCCCCCCCCCCTCCCCCCTCCCCACTTCCATTTCAGTATATCTTTCATTTGGCTGACTGTTTCTGTATGTGTATCTTCCCTGGTGGACTGGAGTATCTGTTTATGTGGCTGGCTGTATCGGTTGAGAAAGCTTTGTAAAACCACATGTATTGATTGTCAGAGCTTTGTCTATACTGATTGTGATAGCTTTGCCAAAAAGAATGTCTGTATTGATTGCTAGAGCTTTGGTCTATGAGGCTGTCTGTATTGATTGTGGGAGCTTTGTTTATGAGGCTGTCTGTACTGATTGTGCGAGCTTCGTTTATGGAGCTGTCTGTATTGATTGTGGGAGCTTTGTTTATGAGACTGTACGGATTGTGGGAGCTTCGTTTATGAGGCTGTCTGCATTGATTGTGGGGGGGCTTTGTTTATGAGGCCGTCTGTATTCATAGAAGGGGCTTTGTTTATGAGGCTGTCTGTATTGATTGTAGGAGCTTTGTTTATAAGGCTGTCTGTTTTCATTGTGTGAGCTTCGTCTATGAGGCTGTCTGTGTTGATTGTGCGAGCTTTGTCAATGCGGTTCTGTTGACTGTAAACGCTTTTTTAAGCTTTTGTGACAGTACTGGAAAAAACAAAACCTTCTAGGAACTGTCTATGCTGATTGTGAGGGCTGTCTTTCTGTGTGGTTGTTTGTATTGATAGTGATAGCTCTCTGTGAGAGAGGAGGATGTCATGATATTAGTTTGGTCTGTGGTGTGTGTGGCAGTCCATGCTGATCGTGGGGACTTTCAAAGCATCCTGTATTGATTAGAGACGACTCTGTCTTTGATTCTTTGTGTATTGATTGACTCTGAGGACTGTTTTGTCTTTGAATCCTTAATGACTTGAAGCTGTCTGCAGTGACTGTGTTGACGGGCTGTCTGCCAGGCTGTCTACGTTGATTTCTAGGACTGTCTATCTGTTTTGCTGACCGCAATAATTGAAAGGGCTGTAGGTCTGTACAGATGTATATAGTGTGAAAGGTGTAAGTGTGGTTTACGTATTCACTGATAGGGCCTTTCTGTTTGTTGGCGTGTCTGTCTTTGTTTGCCTTTGGGGGTAACATGATTTTGGAAACTGTCTCTGTTAATTATGGAGGCTCTATGTTTGTGGAAATGTCTCTGTTAATGTAGAGGCTCTATGTTTGTAGAACTGTCTCTGTTACCTATGGAGGCCATTTGCTTGTGGATCTGTCTCTGATTATTATGGAGGCTATATGTCTGTGGAGTTGTCACTGTTAATTATGGGAGCTATTTGTTTGTGGAGCTGTCTCTGTTGATTATTCAGGCTATTTGTTTGTGGAGCTTTCTCTATAATTATGGAAGCTATATGTTTGTGGAGCTGTCTCTGTTGATTATGGAGGCCATTTGTTTTTGGATCTGTCTTTGATAATTATGGAGGCTCTATGTTTGTGGAATTGTCTCTGCTATTGATGGATGCTATATGTTTGTGGAGTTGTCTCTGTTAATTATGGGGGCTATTTGTTTGTGGAGCTGTCTCTGTTAATTATGGAGGCTATTTGTGTGTGGAGCTGTTTCCAAATTATTGAGGTATATGTTTGTGGAACTGTCTCTGTTAATTATGGAGGCTCTTTGTTTATGGAGCTGTCTCTGCTATTTATAGAGGCTATATGTTTGTGGAGTTGTCTCTGTTAATTATGGAGGCTATATGTTTGTGGAGTTGTCTCTGTTAATTGTAAAAGCTGTCTGTGGAGTTTTCTCTTTAATTATGGAGGCTAATTGTTTGTGAATCGTTCTCTTTAATTATGTAGGCTATCGGTTTGTGGAGCTGTCTCTGTTGATAATGGAGGCTATTCGTTTGTGGAGCTGTCTCTGTTAACAATGGAAGAAGCTGTTTGTTTCTGGAGCTGTCTCTGTTAATTATGGAGGCTACATGTTTGTGGAGCTGTCTTTTTAATTGTGAAGTTTATATGTTTGTTGATCTGTCTCTGTTAATTATCGAGACATTATGTTTGAGAAGCTGTTTCTGTTAATAATGAAGACTATATGTTTGTGGATCTGCCTCTTTTAATTATGGAGGCTATATGCTTGTTGAGCTGTCTCTGTTAATTGCGAAGGTTGTCTGTTTGTGGAACTGTCTCTGTTAATTGTGAAGGCTTTCTGCGTGGCTGTCAATTGACCGTGAAGTCAATTTCTTTCTGGATCCGTCCATAGTCTGTTTGTAGACCTCTCTCTGCTTATTGTGGGGGCTGTCTGTGGATCTGTACTGTTGGTTGTAAAGGTCACCTGTTTGTGGGTCTCTTGCTGCTGTTTGTGAAGGCCATCTGGCTGTCTCTGTTGATTTTGGAGGCCATCTGTCGGTGATTCGCTCTGTGTTCATATGAAGGCTACCACTTTGTGGGTCTGTTTCTGTTTATTGTGTAGGGGCATGTCTGTATTGGCTGTAGAGGCTATATGTTTGTGGGCCAGTGTGTCTATTGATTGTGAAGGCCATCGGTTTGTAGTCCAGTTTCTGGTCATTGTAAAGGCCTTCAATTTGTGGGCCTTCTCTGTTAATTTTGTATTAATTGTGGGGCCCATCTGTCCATGAGATTGTTGTTGTTGTGTTGATTGTGAAGGTTATCTCTGTGCAGCGCTTTTTCTGTTGATTGTGATGTTCATGGGCTTGTTCTGTCGATTGTCAAAGCTATTTTCTTTGATGAATGTGAAAGTTGTCTGTTTGTTGACCTATGTCTGTTGAATGCGAAGAATATCTATTTTCTCTAGTAATTTTGCACGCTGTCTATCTGTGAATCTTCCCGTGTATTGAGAAGTCTGTTTATTTATTTGCTAGGCTGTTTCTGTGCATTATTAATGGAGTCCGTTATGTGAAGATATTTCTGTTGATATCGACGAGTATCTGTGTCAATGGTTGCCATCGCTGTTGGTAATGATTCGCTCTTATATCTTAGGCTGTTTCTGTTGTCTCTATTGATGGGAAAGTTTTGTGCATTTCCTGATACTTTTATTGATTTTGAGAATATTTTGTTCTGCAGCTTTCTCTGTTGTCTTTGTTTGCCTCTTTTCGTGCGACCACTGATATTTCTAATAATTTTATTTCTAATAATATCCTGTGTCTGCAACTGTGTTGTCTGTGACGATTGTTAGAATTGTGAGTCTCTGTGCCACCTCTGAGTTGTGGGTGATGACTGCCCGTATCTGTGGCTATCACTGTTGTCTTTGTGAATAATTCAATTGTCTTAAGTAAAATCCGGGATTGCATTTTTTCCCCTTTCTCTTCTTCTTCTTCTTCCCTAAAAGACTGGTTCACTCAAAAACGAGTAGGTCACCAGTGCGCATGTTAAAAAAAGAAAGGTAAAGTGCGACCCAGCCTGTTGGCCCTTGGAGCAGAATTTGGCAATAAGTGGTCGTACACGATATCAAAAACGTTAAAAGCAATGGCCAGGTTCAGGCCCAGGTAACCATAAAATATCTGGGGAAGTTACAAACAGAAAAATCGGTCAATATGCAGATCTCAAGACTGTCGTATCAAATTTGATTTTTCTTTTTGATTTGTCTTTTGTCCCTGCTGTTTCCTGTTTAATTGGTTGTTCGATTGTTTGTCTTGGATATTGTCTCAGCTCTCTGCATTAATTTCGGGGGTTATCAGTGTCTGGCGCCTCTTTTAAGTTGGCAGTTTGTCTGTCTCGTACCTACAGTGCGCTTCTTAAGTTAGCCTTGTCTGTCCTCACTCTCTTTTTACTTTGGGAACTGCCTGTCTGAAGTCTGTTGTTTGCGGGGATTGTCTGTCTCTGTCGTCTCTACTGGTTTTAGGTAGTATCTGTCTCGCGCCTCTACTGTCTACAGATTATGAACATCGTCTGTCTCTGTTGCTGTTTCTGTAGCCTCTATTTGCTTCGGGGGTTATCTGTCTCGCGTCTAATTATTGATTATGAGGATTGTCTGTCGGGGATAATCTATCTCGCGTCTAATCGTTGATTGTGAGGATTGTCTGTCGGGGAGTATCTACCTTGCGTCTAATCGTTGATTGTGAGGATTGTCTGTTGGTGAGCATATACCTTGTGTCTGATTATTGATTGTAAGGATTGTCTGTCCGCATGCTTGCTGTGTTTACTGTTTCTATTGATTTGAGAGGTTGTTCAGTATATCTGCATTTGTTGTCAATTGTTGATAGTCCCTGTAGATTTTTTTAGGATTTTTTGTCTCTGTGGCTGTCCTGCTGTCTTTATCTATTTCGAGAATTGTCACCTTTAGCATCTACGCTATTATTACTAACCGTGGGGATTGTGTATCTCTGTGTCAGCTTTCTGCACTGATTTCCACGATTGTCTTGTCTCACATCTCTGATCTCTATGTAGCTATGAGCATTGTCTGTCGCTGTGCCTGTCCCTACTGTCTGTATAGGTATTGGGAATTTTCATGCCATATCTTTGCTCTCTTTATTTATCGTTGTGAGATGTTGTCTCTGTGGTGTCTGTGCTGATTTGGGGGACCGTCTGTCTTGTGTCCCCGTATTGACACCGAAGACTCCTTCAGTGCCAATAGATTCCTTGTTTCCTGGAAGTTCTGTGCTAGTAATTTCCTCTTTTCTTTTACTCCCTCAATGGGTGTTTTAAATTTCCGTTGTCTTTACTAACGCCTACTACTTAACAAAGATGTTGACCACTGTCCTGTCTTTGTTATGGAAACGGTTTTACACTTTTTAGTCGTGGTCACAACTTACTGCATACCAGCTTTCCTGCCATGATGTTTCCCATCAGGTTATGAGTATTGTACACGCACATGAGAGTGGCTAAAGCTACCCTGTATGTAGTGTCTGTTTGCCCATATAACCTATCCATGTACGTAGTTGTTACATGTAAAAGTTTTGTTTTAAATTTCTAATTGTTTTTGCTTTCATAGAAAATAATAAATTAAGCAGAATCTCAGGCATTCCCATTATGTCCTAATATACATGCCTTAAAAAGGTCAAATACTAGACTGTTACGGTTTGCAAGTAGATAAGATGTTTTGTTATTTGGTACCTTTTTTGTCGTGGTGAGACCTTTTTTTCTGGATTTGACTTTTCCCCCAACGTCTTGACAGCCCTGAAAAGGCCTTCGTGGTGGTTTGGGCTACAGTAATACAATCTACACACTGTCTTGTATCTCTGCTACGATCGTCCGTCCCTGTGGCGGCAGCTGCTGCCTGTATTACTAAACAGCTCCCTCGTCGTCCGACAAATGAGGCAGCCAGGACGCTCTCAGCGATTGCCCCGCCTTCATCGTCCTAAATCCGTCCAGTGCTGATCCTTGCAGATCTCCCTCAATAATCCCCTCGGTGGTGCCGGTTCAGTTTTGCACGACCTCTCTCTCCTTCCTGGCATGTTTGAGCACGGCACCTGGTCGATAGCTGGTGATGGATGGAGCCGCGCGGCTGTTCCAGCCTCTATTCTTCGCTGTTTGAAGACCTGCCCTGGACATACTCTGGAGTCTGCCCTGGCTGTTCTCTATGGATCGATCCGCAGGGAAAAAGGCACAGAACAGAGAACGCGATTTTCTGAATCATACCTTGCATGTCCCTCTGCTCTCCAACAACTGCCATTGCCTAAATTTAGATCGATTCGACTCCCAGGCTTGTACAAGTCAACGAGAGAGAGAGAGAGAGAGAAAAAGTTCAATCAAAATCATCGTCAACGAAAACAGTTATAAATATGTGATCAATTTGTCCACGTGAAGTGAAGTAAATCAGAGTGTATGAGTTCAGAGATAGCAGCCATTCCTTCATCTTGCCTTGTATGCATATGTCAGTCCTCTACTGTTAATTTTGTGCTGTGTTTATTGTATATGTTTGTATACCCTAATGAGGATTTTGAAATACCTATCTGATTTGATCTTTGGGTCCAACGCTCACGGGTACGAACTCTACACCGCTGCTAGAGAAGGACACTCAAAGTTCACAAGCTCTTGACATGATCAGTTTTAACAAATGATGAAGTTTGGTAGACCTACATGCGAAAAGGACCGACTAGCCAAGGGGAAAATTCTCGCCGTCAAAACTCAGAACGAAAGCAGACTGGTTCTCCAAATGGGACACAGTTTTTTTTTTTTTTTTTTTTTTTCCAGAAAAGTTTTAAACGTACTTGGTTTAAAACAACACAAGTGTCCTAAAGGGGAGATAATGTTCATCTGTATCAAAAATACTTTGAATGTACAACAGTTGCATGCCTTTTGTCTGCACTGTGCGACTTCGGTCCAGCTTTTCCTGTTTCTTTCAATGTTCTTTTCATTTTTTTTTTCTTTTTTTTATAAATCAAGAAATCAAAAATAAAACAAGACAGTTGAAGATCTAGGGACAAAAAAGGACTTGGGGCTGAAAAAAAAAATGATGAATGTAATACACTGGGGGGAAATAAAGTGAGTGTAACCAACAGAAGGAGATACTCGAGACATTGAAGAGAGAGTTAACAATATAAAACACCACAATGGAAAAAAGAAGAAATGGGCTCACTGATAAAGAAATGACTTCGCCTTCAGACGTGCGAGCTTGAATCCTGGTTATGACGCGCATCTTGCGCCAAATTTGTCAAGATAAGTGATTGATTGTTCTTCATTGACGTTGCCCTGAGTGTTGTTTCTCTTGCCTGAAGAAGACCTAAGGGGCCGGTACTCGTCTTGTTTTGTCTTGTGA
>JADBJO010000318.1:382500-395000 GCA_016801955.1 Conus betulinus | reverse complement strand
ACTGTTTCTAAAGCTTAGCAGAGAGTGTAAGAATGATTCGTCTCCACCCTCACCCTCTTTCTTGCATCTGTTTTTGCGCCTGTTTCATAAATACTTGCATCTTCTTGTCCACGAGTGTATTTACGTTCCTGACCACCACCTCCCCTACCTCTCTCTCTCCTGTGTCCATATTGATCCCTACTCGCTCTTCTTTGCCAACTCCACAACTGATACTACATCCCTCCCACAGCCTCCGACCACCCCCCTCCCCACCACCCACCTCTCTTCTTTCATGTTACTCTCCGACCTCCCATTGTAAAGTAGGTCAATCTTCTTCATGATAAAGTTGCAATACGTCTGTCTCTCTGTTTTCCTGTCTGTGAATGAGACTATAAGCCGAGGTTCAGTGTGTGAACGTACGCACGCATGACATCTTTCACACACCTAAAATCCCATCACCAACTTTCAGAAGAGAAAGTCAGTTTGGCCGTTGGTATGGATGACACTTACCACACAGCATGCACCCTGCGTGAGAAATGGGAAGAATGAATGAATGAAGGAAACTGAGTGAACGATATTGAACGAAATTGACTGGATGACACGCGAAACGACTGAATGAAGCGCCAGCTGGCAGCTGTTCAGTCGGCACTACCCAGGTAGGCAGCCCGTGTGGATTGTAAAGCACTTAAAGCTTGGTCTCTAGCGAGGATAGGTGCTAAATAGGTATTAATAATAATAATAGTAGTAGTAGTAGTAGTAGTAGTAGTAGTAGTAGTAGCAGTAAGTAGTAGTAGTAGTAGTAGTAGTAGTAGTAGTAGTAGTAGTAGTAGTAGTAGTAGTAGTAGTAATAATAATAATAATAATAATGATAATGTTCTAAACAAAGAAAATAAAGAAAAAAAGGCGGAACATCACTTTTGAGTGAGCAAATTCCCTCCAGACTGCACTTGAATCCCACGAAATATTAGACATGAGGCCCCGAAATAATAGGCATGATGGGCAGCTGTTCTAAACGATGAAACAAATCTAAAACAAAACTAGCAGTGGCTCTCCACCCACCATTCTCTCCTTCCCATCCCTTTGTTCTTTCATGTTACTCCCCAACCTCCCTTATTCCCTCTACTTTCAGAATAAACACGCTCTGGCATATTTCGAACGTCGTTCTCGGTTCGGCAAATAGAACCAAAACAAAAAAAAACATAGCTTTGACATTATTGTTCTTGTGGTTTCCATGACAGAAATTCATTCTTTACTCCAGCCTTTGGTTGGATAACTATTAAAACCTGCTGCACATGACAAGAAGAGAGGTTGTTCTTGATTGTGAGGTTTAAGCATAATACCTCCCCCCGGTCCCCCCCCGCCCCCCCCCCCCCGACCATCAGTGTTGAGTGCATCCACATTCACATATCCTTCTAAAACCAAAGCGTCTGTCGTTCTGATGATAAACATTTGTGACTAACAACGATCGAGGCAAGCAGTGTCAACTACATAGCCTGTTTCTGCTGGTGTCAACTATGTTAATATTGTTAACTGTAAACTGTTTTGTTTTCCCCTCCTTTTAGGTTCTGATATTCTGCGCTTGTTTTTGATTTTGTCACATAAGGTGTCCGCCTGTCTCTTTCTTTTACACCTAGCAATGGAGTAAAGGTCATTATTATTTTTAAATGTATGTCCTTGTGCTTATTATTCTTTATCTGTCACGTCGTCATCACTGTTTTCATCGTCGTCCTCTCTCTCTCTCTCTCTCTCTCTCTCTCTCTCTCTCTCTCTCTCTCTCTCTCTCTCTCTCTCTTCTTCTTCTTCTTCTCTTCATTTCTTCTTCTTCTTCTTTTTTCTTCTTCTCTCTCTCTCCCCCTCTCTCTTCACCCTCTTCTTCTCTTCTTATGCCCTATTCTCCTTGTTGATTTCTCTTCTTCTTCTTCTTCTTCTTCTTCTTCTTCTTCTTCTCTCTCTTCTCTCTGTCTGTCTGTCTGTCTGTCTCTCTTTCTCTCTTTTTCATTAACGAAGAAACACCCTTTTGATCTGTGCACCCCCGTTCTCTATATTTAGGCTTTCTTAACCGTACCTTCCCACAGCCAGCTCTTTGATGATGAAGAAGAGGGAGCTTTCTTCCTTTCTTTTGCGCAGCTTGAATTGTTTTTTGTGCGCGCAGCAGGCAACGAAATGCACGACTCCTTCATAAACAAACATGTGGTTTCTACAGAGAGCGAAGAGACCACTCCTTCTGACAGGGACAGAAGGCAACAGGGCTAAACCATGTCACCATGTGCTGATCTTCGTGGCATTAGACATGTTCTGGGAACAGACATACAGACACACAGACACAGACACTCACACACACACACACACACACACACACACACACACACACACACACACACACACACACACACACACACACCACAAACATGAAATGGGCTCAGACAATACAGGTGGTTTTGTTCCGTGATGAGAACGTCCTCTTTGATGTGGCAGAGACCAGTGTCTTCTGATGTTATACAATAAGAGAGAGAGAGAGAGAGAGAGAGAGGGGGGGGGGGGGGGGAGAGAGATTACGAGTCTGCAAGTTGCTTTCCAGAATCAGGAACAGATAAACAGAGCCGGCAAGGAGAAACAGAGTGAGTTGATTCGGTTGTCTTGTTTACACACCTGCTATAACAGCTTCTCCAGATTTAACTTTTCTTTCTAAACAATACAAAGAAACACACACACACACACACACACACACACACACACACACACACACACACACACACAGAGAGAGAGAGAGAGAGAGAGAGAGAGAGAGAGAGAGATCGAGCATACACACGTGCAGCATCAGTAATTAACAATGATAACCTATATGGCCACAACTTTATCAACCCGGCCATCATCTCTGTATCCAGACTCACCCCACCCCCACCTCTCTCTCTCCCTCCCCTCCCTCCCTCTCTCTCTCTCTCTCTCTCCTCATCCGCACATATCCATCACCTCCACACCCTCATTTCAACGAATCTGAGTGTGTTCCCTTGTCCAGTCTCGGGCACAGAAACCTCTCAGTGACCAAAATGGATTATCAATCCTCGCATCGTATCTGTCGGCTGTTCACAACATGTGGCTCTGATTGCTTAGTATTGTCCGTTGTCTGCGATGATTGGTTGCCGGGTTCTTTTTCAGGTCTGTGGTGATTGGTTGCTTTTATCGGTGTCTACCATGATTGGCTGGAGTATTGCCTCTGTCTGCATCAGAACAAAAGAATATATCATTGTCTCGTAAATCTTGTGTGCCACCGTCTTCTTCATGGTGGTTATATTGAATGATTTCAGAGTTTGATGATCAGACTGTGATGGTGTGTTTCATGCCTCAATCTATGAAGATAAGCGTAAACAATCCACTATTCTGAGAGTGGCTCGCATTTTCCAGTAACTTAATACCTGCTGAGCTCCTTGAGAGAGAGAGAGAGAGAGAGAGAGAGAGAGAGAGAGAGAGGGAGGGGAAACAGGAAAATAGTGAAGGGGTAGAGGTGGGTTTTACAGCCTAATCATTCCATCCAACTCCTATGATATTGCTGAGCAACAAACAATCAAAAGACAGGAATTGTCCGCTGGTGCTTTTAGTAGGGCAGAGAGAGAGAGAGAGAGAGAGAGAGAGAGAGAGAGAGAGAGAGAGAGTTCCCTTGACGATATCAGCAATTTCCCCTGGCAACAATAATAATGGCAGATCAAGAACGGTTCTTAGGATGTAATTTCGAACATCAATCCTGGGATAAAACAAACAAACAAACGAACGAACAAGCAAACAAACTACTAACACTTCTTTTGACCCGGGTTTCCTGACCATGGTCTTCCAGAACAAAACGAGTTCTGAAGGTCCTCTGTGCTCCCTTAGCCCCTTTTCCTTTGGTCACAAAGACGATGTCAGAAACGGCCCGTTTGCGTGAGGAAAAGAAGAGATTGTATTGGAAATGGGTATCAACGATATCCAGGACACGGGACGTCACTGGTTTTGAGCCCGGTCCATTCTAGGAGACAACATTCACATTGTGGCTAACTGACCCCCGTCCTTCTCCCCCAACCCCAACCCCCGAAGTCAGAGCATCTAAACATGCCGCGCACGTCTAGGTTGCACAACACAGAAGGCGTTCTTCCTGGAATGAGTGGACGGACGTACTGATACGCAACATGTGTCGTTTGTTAATGAAGCCTCCTTTGTTCTTAGAGTAATATCACAAGCTTGTAGGACCAGTCAGATTACCTTGGCCAGTTGAAGCCCAGCTTTGTATAGTAGCATCTGCTACCAAAACCGTAACAAGTTCAATGAAGGATAAAGGGTGAAGGGAATGGTGGAAGGAGGGAGTTCAAGAGATTCTCACCCCCCGCCACTGCTATCAGAAAATTCATCACATTTTAAGTAAAAAAAGCAAATCCGTCGAAAACTCCACTCAGCTTTGTGCTTCTCTGTTTGTTTGTTGAAAGTTATGAAAACGTTACTATGCTGTGTATGTGTTTCTTTGGACTTTGATAGCTGAACATAATTGCAAAAGACTTGTGTGTGTGTGTGTGTGTGTGTGTGTGTGTGTGTGTGTGTGTGTGTGTGTGTGTTACATTGGGCCCTTCAAAACAACAATCGCCTTGTTTCAATCGAAGGTAAAGCGAGTTTCAAACAGAAAGAAACCAAATCAAATGCTGTGTTGATATTACTTTCTTGTCCATCTCTGTCTCTTTATGTATGGTTATCAGTTTAGATGTTGGGCCACGTTGTGGCCGAATTCTGAAAAGCAAAACCTTACGATTTCTTGGAAGAACCATCATGATTCATTTGTTGAACAGCCATCTTTTGAGCTGAAAGACCCATTCGTCTTCAGCAGTGTTAAAGATTACGCTACTTCCTTCTAAGGGAAGTAACCCTTCTCTGTGTGAGTTTGACAATGTTGCTGTCGTTGGAATCAAAATCTTTTGTTATTTCGGCCTTTTAAATCAGGGGGAGGGGGGAGGGGGGGGGGGGGGGGGGGGGGTCGGGGGAAAAATGCTATCCGCACGACGAAGCAGAGCAATTTGCTGAACGGATCTTAGCATCAAATCAGTCGTTTCTATAATTAATTATCCTTGGATATTTAAATGTTTTCCAATGATGGCACGGTTTGCGTGCAGCATTTCCGTGTCGTCAAACCCTAACGATGTTTGTGCACTGTTCCAGGCGTAAAGCTCGTGTTGAGTTAATGGAATTACAGTCGTTAGAGAACCAGTTTTAATGCAATTATTTGCATGCTTGTCATGGATGCACCATGAATCCAGATCTGGAATTTTACTATGTCATTTGTGAATGTTGAAACACTCCCTTTGTGTGTGGAGGTGGGTTGGTTTTTCAATGGAGAGAGAGAAAGAGAGAGAGAGAGAGAGAGAGAGAGAGAGAGAGAGAGAGAGAGAGAGAGAGAGATCCAAACACAATGGCCCTTCATGAAGCCTTTGATCATTGCCAAACAGCTCGATGATCTGGAACCGTTCACCGGTTATTTGGAGAGTCTTAAAGAGCTTGGGTTAAAAACCACCCTGCTTCCGGAACAGAAGGCCTCTGGCCGTGGCAACACTGGATCAGAGCATTCTCCAGATGCTTATGATCTTTCTGCCCCCTGTTCCAGAACATGAACTAGAAGGGCAAATAAGAAACGATGTTTGAAAAAGAAACACACCTCTTCTCTTCATGGGAACCTACCCTTCAAACAAACTCCAGTAATTTTCATTGTTTGGCAAAGCTGAAAGTTTTGTTGTTGGATTAAATGACACTAGGGTCATAGTTGGTGCGCGCGCGCGCGCGCGCGCGCGCGCGCGCGTGTGTGTGTGTGTGTGTGTGTGTGTGTGTGTGCGTGTGCGTGTGCGTGCGCGTGTGTGTGTGTCTGTGTGTGTGTGTGTGTGTGTGTGTGTGTGTGTGTGTGTGTGTGTGTGTGTGCGTGTGCGTGTGTATATGTGTGTGTGTGTGTGTGTGTGTGTGTGTGTGTGTGTGTGTGTAAGAGAGAGAGAGAAGAGAGAGAGAGAGACAGAGAAAGAGAGAGAGAGAGACAGACAGACAGACAGACACACAGACAAAGAGACAGACAGACAAACAGAAAAGACAGACAGATACACCAAGATAGACTCTGAGAGAGAGACAGAGAGACAGACAGACAGAGAGAGACAGAGACTGGGACAGAGAAAGAGACATAGAAAGCGATAGAAACAGGCAGAGAGAGACAGAGACAGGGGACAGAGAGAGAGAGGAGAGGGACACACACACACACACACACAAAAGCAGATAGGCAGAAGACAGATAGACAGACAGACGCACAGAAAAAACGGACAGCACAATCTCCATCTCACCAAGGAAGCTTGTGGACAATAACTGGTCTTCGGGGACAAGCTGGTGAATGGCTTTGCACCCAGGAACTTTTTTTGTAAATCGTGTGCCTCTAGGGACAGGAAAGGGCTTGAGTAAACTCGATCACGCAAACAGAAAAAAAACGAAATAGAACAATACGGCTGATGACAACGAGGGCAGCCGCGACAATAATGACACCCATGTGAAGACAAAACAAAACAGTGACAGCTATTTTAACTTGTGAATGCTGCATTACACTCACTGGGCATGGACGACTCGAGTGTCACGTTCTGTCACTGTCTGTCTGTCTGTCTGTCTGTCTGTCTGTCTGTCTGTCTGTCTCTCTCTCTCTCTCTCTCTCTCTCTCTCTCTCTCTCTCTCTCTCTCTCAGACCGTCAGTCTGTCTGTCTGCCTGTCTGTCTGTCTGACTGCCTGTCTGTCCGTCCGTCCGTCCGTCCGTCCGCCCGTGTCTGTCTGTCTGTCTGTCTGTCTGTCTGTCTGTCTGTCCGTCCGTCCGTCCGTCCGTCCGTCTGTCTCCGTCCTCTGTCTGTCTGTCTGTCTGTCTCTCACTGTGTGTGTGTGTGTGTGTGTGTGTGTGTGTGTGTGTGTGTGTGTATGTGTGTGTGTGTGTGTTTGATAGGTAAGACGAACTGTCAGTATTCAACGAACTGTCAGTATTCATTTGCTGAATAGCCATCTTTTTAGCTGAGAGATCCATTCATCGTCAGTAGTTTTAGTGTTTAAGCTACTTCCGTCTCAGGAAAGTAACCTTGTTGTGCGTCCTAGGTGACCAAGCTGCTGTTGGAAAAATTGGTATGTTTCCTTTTAATCCACCGTTCCATTAAAAAAAAAAAAGCATCTATACGAGGCAGAGCACTTTACTGAAGGAAATCATACCATCAAATCATTCATTTCTATAATTCTTTATCCTGGGATGCTTAAATGCATTCCAATGATGGCACAGTTTGCGTGCGACGTTTCTGTCTCGTTAAATCCTAGAGAATTTTGTGCGCTGTTCCAGACGTAATGCTTGTGCTGAGTTAATGAAATTACAGTCGTTAGAGAACCAGTTTTAATGAAATCCTCTCTATGCTTGTCAGGGTTGCACTATAAATCCAGATCTGAGAGTCGTTTGAGAATGTTGAAACGCTCCCTCACTGTGTGCAGGTGGGATGTTGGTTTCACTGGAGAGAGAGAGAGAGAGAGAGAGAGAGAGAGAGAGAGAGAGAGAGAGAGAGAGAAACAGACAGACAGACAGACAGACAGACAGACAGACAGAGAGACAGAGACAGAGAGTTGAAGGTATAGAGAAACAGAAAGGGGGTGTGCGGTGGGAGTACAGTAAAGAGATACACACAGAGACAGAAGCAGATAGAGACTGAAAATGAGAAAGATGGAGAGACAGAGGCAGAGAAATAGAGGAGACAATACATGAGACTGTGGCAAAATGGTAGAGAGAGAGAGAGAGAGAGAGAGAGAGAGAGAGAGAGAGAGAGAGAGAGAGAGAGAGAGAGAGAGAGAGAGAGAGAGAGAGAGAGAGAGAGAGAGAGAGAGAGAGAGAGAGAGAGGGGAGACTGGAAACTCCATAGAAACGATCGGAGAGCAGGTTCGTTTTCTTTCGTCTTGCTGTCTTTCTTCTTCTTCCTCTCTGAAACTGATTACCCTTGGCCATAGGACAGACAGACAGACAGACAGACATTGTCCCATTTCTTTCTTCTTTTCAGAGAAAGTTTCAGGAAGAATGTGTCAGGGCCCGCAATACAGCGTAGACAGCGGAGACATTAACTCCCCTGATGTCGGTCACCAGAGACTTGATTGGCGTCAGCTGGTTTAGCTAGCCACTTGGGTTTTTTTTGTCTTTCCTTGTCTTTCTTATGATTCGTCCTTTCTCTTTTAGTTTGTTTTCTTTCTCTTCCACCCTTCCGCCTTATCACCTATCCACCCACCATTCCATTTCTTCGCATTCCTCCCTGCCCCGCCCCGCCCTTCTTCACCATCCATTTTTTAAAGTTTTTTTTTTCATCCTCTGATCCCATATTGTTGTCCTTGTCTTTTCGACTCTTACGGTTTGTTGTTGTTCCTGTTCGAGTTCCTGTTGTTGTTGTTTTTTTTGTTGTTGTTTGCTTTTCAATTCAAAATACGATTCCTTAGATAGATAAACAGACAGACAGACAAATAGATAGATAGATGCATACATCATACATAGTTAGTAGATAGATACACAGATAGATGGATAGATAGATCGATAGATAGATCGATAGATAGATAGACAGATCGATCGATCGATCGATAGATAGATAGATAGATAGATAGATAGATAGATAGATAGATAGATAGATGGATAGATAGATGGAGAGAGAGAGAGAGAGAGAGAGAGAGAGAGAGAGAGAGAGAGAGAGAGAGAGAGAGAGAGAGAGAATGATGGATGGATGGATGGATGAACGGACAGACGGACGGATGAATACATAGATAGATATAGATATCAGCATAGATGGATGGATGTATATGTGTGTGTATATATATATATATATATATATATGTATATATACAGGGAGAGAGAGTAAGAGAGAGACAGATGTATGTGTGTGTGTGTGTGTGTGTGTGTGTGTGTGTGTGTGTGTGTGTGTGTGTGTGTGTGTGTGTGTGCACGGTGCGTGAGCGTGTTTGTGTGTAAGTGTGTGTGTGTGTGTGTGTGTGTGTGTGTGTGTGTGTGTGTGTGTGTGTGTGAACAGATAGATGCATAGACAGACAGACAGATAGAAAGATATAGATCTGTATGTCTATACCTGAATAGCTCCTAAAGAATTGGCACAGCTCCTTATAGCTTTTGTTGTCACTGGACATGAAAAAGTCCGGAAAGACTCTCTTGATAAAGCACAATAAGGAAATCTACAAAACACTTCTCTGAAACCTACATCTATTTCTGGCAGACGTTGTGCCCAGATGTTTCTTGAGGCCTGGTAAAATTAGCTCTGTTGTCCACATAAAGTTTGTTATGTGGGTTTCTTTATTGTGTTTCGATACAACTTTAGAAAATCCACAGCTGAAACACTAGATACCACTCCACAAGCTTAAAGAGTTCTCAGGTTGATATAGAACATGCGAAAAACAAAAGTGATAATAGAACCTGGGCCCAAATGCCTTCATTTCCAGAAGGAGAATGGAACAAGCATCAAAATCCGTCTCAGATGAAATAGTTAACTTTAAAAGACCGACTTGGGTCGCGTTTAAAGCGTAAGGGAAGTATTAGAGGATATCTTCCTTCTGGACCAAGAAAGTCTTCGAGACTAAAGACGAATTCTGAAAGTCCTCTGTGCTCCCTCAACCTACTCTCACGCACACGACTATCGCTACAATCATTTGCTTCAATTTTAAGAAAAGACACATTCGTCAAGAGTCCACTTTCTTTTTCATCTTCTTCATGTCTTTCCCGTTCTTGTTTTCTTTTTCTTTTGTTGTTGTTGTTGCTGTTGTTTTTGTTTTGTTTTGTTTTTGTTTCTGCATATAGCGTTTAAAAGAAAACGTTGCTTTCTTTTGTGCTTGTTTCTTTATGGATTCTTTGGTTTCTTTTCAGCAACACCGTAGAGTCAGTTTCACCCCTCTTTGTTATACTAATATTCACACACATACCCACACACATATTACACCCACTCATCCACACACACACACACACACACACACACACACACACACGCGCGCGCGCGCACACACACACACACACAAACGAACAAACAAACAAACATAACACGCTTTGAAACAAAATATGAATAATTTAGCAGTGGCTCTAGTTTGAAAACGTTTTTTTATTTCTAATTTGCAACTGTTTTACAAACGTCTCATCGACGGCCAACACACCCCATACTGCAAATTTGGTGACGGATGTAAACTTCCTAAACTAACATCGAAACTGCATGCAGAGAAGTTCCCAAAAGGCACAGTAAAGCATGCCAGTCAACGTTGGCAATCTCTTTTTCTACGGTCCATACAAGAAGGCAAGTATTGAGAGAACAGACCCTATGGCTTTCTCTATCAAACAGAGGACGTTGCTACCTTTGGAGCAAGGGACAGAACAATGGCTGAACGTAATTACAAGAGACTTGTTTTTTGACATCAAGCCCTAAGACAGCAATCATTTTGTTTGCATAGAAGGTGAAACGAGTTTTGAACAGAAAGAAGCCAGATCAAACACTACGTTTTCACTTTGTTTATATTGTTGATCTCTGTCTCTTTTATCAGTGAATGTTAATTTGTATGACAGGCCAGGGGGATTTTTCCCTCGGAGTTAACATTGGTTCTGACTCCATTCCCCACACAGTCCTTCGAATAAGACTATAAACCGAGGTTCCATGTGAAACACGCGCATAATATCTTGCACACACGTAAAAATCCCGTCACCAACTTTCGGAAGAGTAGGCCAGTTTGGCCGTTGGTATGGATGACACGTTACACATAGCATGCACCCTGCGTGAGAAATGGGGAAGAATGAAGGAAGGAAGGAAACTGAGTGAACGATATTGAACGATACTGACTGGATGACACGGGAAACGACTGAATGAAGCGCCAGCTGGCAGCTCTTCAGTCGGCACTACCCAGGTAGGCAGCCCGTTGTGTAAACGGGTGTGGATTGTAAAGCGCTTAGAGCTTGGTTTCTAGTCGAGAATAGGCGCTGTATAAGTATACCTTATTATTATTATTATTGTTTTATTTAATCGCCGAATTCTGTAGATCTGCTTGAGAAAGGTCAGGATTCATTTTTGATTAGCCATTTTTTTATTAGCTAAGAAATGCATTCGTCAGCAATGTTAACGTCTAAGGGAAGTAACCCTTTATGTCGATAAAATTGCTGCTGTAGGATTTTTTTTTTAATGTTGTAGTTTCGAACAATAAAAATCCATCGTTAATTAAAAAGAAAGCAACTGCATGAAGCGGAGCAAGTTACTGAAGGAATCACAGCACCAACCAATCATTTCTATAATTAATTATCCTTGGATATTCAAATGCTTTCCAATGATGGCGCAGTTTGCGTGTGGCGTTTCTGTGTCGTTAAATCCCCAACAAATTGTGTGCAGTAACTCTTCTATGCTTGTCATGGATGTACCATAAAACCAGATTTCAGGTTTTACTTCATTAAAAAATGTTCTTTCTTGTGTGTGTGGAGGTGGGTTGATTTCATTAGATAGAGAGAGAGAGAGAGAGAGAGAGAGAGATGAGAGAGAGAGAGGAGAGAATGGAGCTACCTTCAGAGGAAAAACTGAAAGGGGGGTGTAGCGGAGGGAAGAAGCTACAGGGGTATAAAGCACGAAAGAAAGGACAAAGAAAAGACAAGAAGAAAACAGGGAGAAACCAAGACAGAAAGGAAGAAATTATAAGAAGAAAACAGAGGAGAGAACAGGAGGAGAGAGAAAATGAAAAGGAAGAAAGAAAATATAGAAAAGACAAAGATGGTAAACAGAGGAAGACAATTATATGGAAGAGAGAGAGAGAGGAGGGAGAGGAGGGCGAGAGAGAGAGAGAGGAGAGAAGAGAGGGGTGAGAGAGAGAGAGAGGGTGATAGAGAGGAAGAGAGAGAGAGAGAGAGAGAGAGAGAGAGAGAGAGAGAGAGCAAAAAAGCACAATCCCCCTTCATAACGCCTTTGATCATAGCTGGGCACCAACAAGCTCGGTGATCTGGAACCGTTCATATGATGTTTTTAAGCCTTAGCGTTCTAGAATAAAAAACGCCTGCGCCATCGCTTCCAGAACAGAAGGCCTTCCTCCGTGGCAACACTGGATTAGAGGATCCTTCAGATTCATTGTGACCTTTCTGCCCCCTGTTCCAGAACGTAAACTAAGAAAAACTATAAGAAAAGCAAGCAATCTTTGAAGATGAATCGCCCCTATGGGAACTTACCCTTAAAACAAACCCCAGGATTTTTAGTCTGGCAAAGCTGACATTTTTTGCTATTGGAATAGACGCATAGCCTAGCTTCTTTGGCTTTTCCATATTGGACTGTACCAAGGTTATGTATGGTGAGAGTTTTTCTATGCGGGTGCAGCTGGGCGAACACTGGGCGTCACACACACACACACACACACACACACACACACCCACACACACAACACACACACACACACACACACACACAGCACGCACGCACACACACCAACACACAACACACACACCAGAGACAGACAGACAGACAGACAGACAG
>JADBJO010000318.1:365000-375000 GCA_016801955.1 Conus betulinus | reverse complement strand
CTTTATTTTTGGTTTTGGTTGGCACCGAAGTTAAAGGAGGCGGGAGTATTGATTGTCAGTTTTCTCAGAGGTAAGAGCCGTAAACTGAAGTGGTGGTGCTTTCAGCAAGACGATTTTCCACCAACAGACAGCCAGGTCGGTGCAGGACATTAACGGCTGTCCTTTACTGCAGACAGTAAGGACGTTTCCCCGAGCCATTGATGGTTCCCGTGCTTTGGATGCAAAAAGCCGGACTCTGACTGGCAAAGCAATTTGAGCGGAAAATTCAGACGTTCACGAAAACAAGAAGAAGATGTACCAAGTCATATTCTGTTTGCTGTACGTCAGTTGCTTTTTTTTTTTTTTCTTTGCAAGGAATGTCTGATGTTAACGGTTCTCTCGTTTTTTCCCAAGGAATGTCTGATGTTAACGGTTCTTTTTTTCCAAGTAATGTCTGATGTTAACGGTTCTCTCTTTTTTCCCAAGTAATGTCTGATGTTAACGGTTCTCTCTTTTTTTCCCCAAGTAATGTCTGATGTTAACGGCTTTTCAAAGGAAAACGTTATCAGCAAAAAGTGGTAGAAAGCGTATACGTTACGTCAAAGATGAAACCACGTTATTTACACGCTACTTCCACGCACTTTCAGCAAATATGATCTCAAGACCTAAATACCTGTGTATGCAGAGTCAGATGAGGGAAACTCCGGCAGCTCCAAACGGGCACGATGCAGCGCTAAGTTCTGGAAAAAAAAAAAAAAACAAGAACAGAGTCAGTGGCTGGGTTCATTAGCTTGTTTCATCAAGTTTCATGAAATTTGAGTGGAATTCGCTAAGTGTTGATAAAGACGCGGGTCCCAGAAGAGGAGAAAGAAAAAGCCATTTTGCTAATACATACGTTACGAATTCCATAAACTGATCAATATGGAATCTGTCTAAAGGTTATGCCATGCTGAAATAGTCTATTTTTTGGTAAACAAAAAAAAAAAAAAAGGAAATGAAACAAATGAATAAGTAGACTAGAAACAAACAAATAAATAATAAAACATCAAAAGTGGCCGAAAAGCTTGGTAACATTTCCCCTCTCTTACGTCCAGCAACTCGAGAAGCGCACTCATCTTCGCAAAAAGCTTGTATGTCCCTCCCGAAATATCATATTGTTAAGAAATGCCAGTTCTTGAGACATTGGTGTCAAAATGCTGGAGATAATAGGACGAAACACTGCATGGAGCACAATAAAAACAGAGAGACACACAGGCAGACAGACAGACAGACAGACAGACAGACAGACACACACACACACACACACACACAGAGAGACAGAGAGAGAGAGAGAGAGAGAGAGAGAGAGAGAGAGAGAGAGAGAGAGAGAGAGAGAGAGAGAGAGAGAGAAGCAAGCAAGCAAGCAAGGAAGCGCACCTACGGGAAGTAAGATCTCTCTAAAACAGCTGAGAATGTTGCAACGTTCACAAACTCAAACAATTCCCTCCCCTTATCCCACATCCTTCTTCTCCTTCCTGAACGAAAGCATCCCATGGCAAACGACAGGATGTCTGAACATTTCAGTAACCGCTCTCACGTATTCGAAAGGGCTAATGGCCCATACGGAAACGTCCAGTCGGTTGTTTTAGCTAGCGTCTGATGGTGTTCGTTTCCGCTGGATGTTATAATCTCCATTTCCAATCTGAAGTGGACTCCACGCCCATCTGAAAATCGTCGTTTCCGAGAAAAAATCATCAATAAATGAACACATAAATAAATAAAAAAGTAAATAAACAAACAAACAAATAAACAAACAAATAAATAAATAAATAAATAACTTTGTTGTTACAGTTCACTTGAGGAAGATCATGATGTTATCAATGCATCGATGTTTGCGCTAGCATAACTGAACAAATCCTGAACGCATCTTTGTATTCATAACATGGCCTGAGCTAACCGTATTTGTACAGATACATATCCTGCCATACAGTAACTGTCGAAGGGCCGTATTATAAAAAATTCAATGGGAGAGAGGCCCCGCGCGGAAACACGTAGAAGGATGGACTGGTCATAACAAGAAATCTTGTTGAGCATGACTTGGAACAGGGAGTTGACGAGATTTCTGACTGGCTACACACTATAATTCACTACGTAATGATAACGGTGGTTTTCAGTATACAAGTTTAGTTGTAATGTACACTTTAGTTAGGTGTATGTGTGTGTGTGTGTGTGTGTGTGTGTGTGTGTGTGTGTGTGTGATTTGTGGCCTGTTCAACTCGGTGATATTAGACTTGACAGATACAGCAGTAGAAAAACAAACTGAAAAACGGAAAAAAATAGAAAGGGGAAAAGTCTATGATTTGCAAAAGGGGACTAAGTCTGGAGATTGTTGGGCTTGGGAAAAAATATAACAGTTAAAACAACAGGATCATCAGCAAGAATCGTCAACAAAAGCTATTTGTAGAAATTGCGTATTGTGTAAAGATGATGATTTGATTTGCATCAGCTCATCATAACATTGCGAGCAAATGTTAAGAATGTCTTATTTTCTGTTCTAACATTTGAACTGCATTTCTCTTTGTTTGTTAATTGTCACTGGACAACTTTAACAACGGTTAGGATGCTCAACTCGAACAGATATGGCAATTTGTAATGATTACACGGTTTGGGGTTGGAAAGATCTCTTGTGTCTTTTTAACGTACTTTTTTGTCTTTTGTGTATTCATATGTGCCTATTGTTAATATCCTCCCATCTTTTGCCGTTACTCTCTATCTCGGTCTCTGTCCCTGTCCCTGTCAGTCTATCTGAATCATACTGATTCGGTCGGTCTGCCACTCTCGACCCCCACACCCCCCCCCCCCCTCCTCTCTCTCTCTCTCTCTCTCTCTCTCTCCTCTCTCTCTCTCTCTCTCTCTCTCTCTCTCTCTCTCTCTCTCTCTCTCTCTCTCTCTCTCTCTCTCTCTCTCTCTCTCTCTCTCTCTGAACCCTCACTCCTTTATGTCTCTGTCCTTTTTAACTTTTGTGGTAATAGTTTTCGTTTCTGCCCCAGATGACTTTGTGTAAACGCGTTTCTGCAAACTGCTGATCTTCGCGCAGCGATTCAAAAGAAGACACCGCTCCTGTTTTGCTTGTGGGAGAGACTAAAGTGCACAGACTATCGATTATCCATCAGGAGAAAAAGTAAGAGCTGTACACTTGAGCGGCGCTTCCATCCGGATGGCCGGCTGCCGTTAATGTCCGCATAAGGCTGTGGGCATAAATGCTGTCTTTACGGCAGACAGCAAGGAGCACCAGCTTTACGTACCCTGTATCTAGACCATCATTTGTTCAAGTTACGAGAGAGATAAGTTGATAAGTTGTTTTCCGTTCTTGCGTTTGATGAGATATTGTGAAAGGAATGATCATTAGCTTTCTGTCTGTATCTGTTGATATAAACACGGACGTGCTTCCAGACAGATAGTTCGATTTCACCATCAGTTTTAGTGCACTGTTTTCCAATCGTAGATCTTTCATGGGCTTAAGAAAGCGTTATGGTCCTCTCCAGTAATCAGAGTACAGAAGAAAGAAGAGAAGAGTAACTTGCCCTTTTCGATCCACCTAATGTATACACGCCACTTTGATTACGGAAAAGGCCGACGTAGGGCAAAGAGTTGGCTGCGATGGGTGGGATAGGGCCCCTAGCTTGTGTCTTTCAACATGATTATAAGGAAGATACAGCACTTGCATCATTAAGAGAAAAGGGACGAATGGAAAACATTAGCTTCTGATGAATTAGAGCCACAAATGAATCTCTTTCAACATAATTATAGGGAAGATAGACCAACTAAATTATAGAAAAGGAGGACAAAGGGAAAAGAATGGATTGTGATGTGTTAAAACCACATATCAACATAATCATAAAGAAGATACAAATCTTGGCTCTGACCCATCGTCAAAGACAAAGTGGGAGGGAAAGGGACATGCAGATTTTATTCATTTGATAAATATCTAATACATTGAAACACTACATACATGTACTCCATGTTTGCAAGACTTAAGACTTTTGTCATTTTTTTTTCAGGATGGGGAGGTTGGGCGCTGAGGGTAGTAGGAAAGAGGGATGGAGAATAGGAGGGGAGAGGATGGGAGGGAGGAAGAGGAGGATGGGTGGATGGAGGCTGTCGACCATCAGGTAGATGCCGACGGCTGCTGCAGCCAGTATCAAGAAAGGCAACGGAATTCATGATGATTAACGCAGCCCGCAATGCATATTAATGTCTGAAGATGAAAGAGACAGGGATGAAAAAAAAGAAAAACCGAAATCTTGAAAAAAAATACCTGTTTTAATTCAGCATCTTTCCATTTAAAGTCGACCGTCATCTTCAACATACATAAAAAAGGTTGTTTTCAAGGACCAGAGATCAACATGGGAATCTTTTTGAAGTAAGTTCAGCCATTAAGTTTTATTTCCCGTGCAGCGAAGGCAACAACGCTCTATGACTGGTAGGGAGAGCCACCCACATGTTTGTTCTTAACGTGCAGCAGCTTACTTGTTCCCTTGTGGGACAGGCATGTGTTTTGTGGGTGACCTTGTCCCAACCAAATAATTAGGGCAGTCTCAGTTCCATGTTGTGTTTGTTCGTTTGGTTGTTGATGTTATTGTTGTTGCTGCTGCTGCTGCTGCTGCAGCTGCTGCTGGTGTAGCTGATGCTGGTGTTTGTTGTTTTTGTGCTGTTGTTGTTGGTGGTGGTGGTGGTGGTAGTGGTAGTTTGTTGTTGTTGTTGTGATTGCGAGAGCACGTGCGCGTTTCTCTTTGTTTGTTTGAGTTTTTAGAGGGTATGTGTATCTTAATGTTCGTCATTGGCCTATATTGACGTCGCGTGACCGGTTATTTTAGATAGTCCATGTTTCTTTGTGTGATTATTTTTTTTTTCGGTGACAAAAACAAATGTATGATGTGCTGGTATGATGTTGGAAACCCGTAATGGTGGAAACAAGAAAAGTTGTGGCATGACAGTTGCAGAAACATCATAGGCCAGCTGACCGTACAGTGATTTTGACCGAGCTGGTTTTACTAATCAAAAAGAGAGAATATAAAATCCTACCAAGCCATCGTATTTTATCGATATATGTCTGCATGTATTTGTATGTGGCTCAAATGTGTCATACATGTAGGAAGATTATTATTTGTAGCTTCTCTCCTTCTTTGTATGAACTGCATTCACTCGCCTGCTGTTTATGGAATATGATTTTTTGTGTGTGTGTTGCAATATTTGCAAACAATCTGTAACAATACAAGGTGTAAAGCAAATACATCAGAATCTTTTATATTCTGTACTATTCTTGAGAAATTATTTTCCTAGATCTTAACAAACCCAGCCATTTCTCAAGTGCAGTTTAGTATTGTTTACTTGTCAGTTTTTTTTCGCTGGATTTTTTTTTTCTTTGGTCTTTGTGGATGCCTATAATATATTGCTGCTACATTCTATTTTGGTGAAAGAGAGAGACAGCTTACTCCTGCCCACTTTTGTCTTGGAATTAGTTATCGAAAAGTGAAAGTAACGTTTAATCGTCGCCTGTTAGATGATCCATGATGTGCTTGATCTAATGAGATGGAAACAGCTGGGTATCATTAATTTTGTTGTCTTGTAATGCTTCAATGAAACTCGTCCATATTGTTTCTAAATGTCTACTGAGTCATAATCATGTTCAAGCTCTGTACAGAAGCTGCTTGGCGTGGAGAAGAACTTCAATATGTCAATATCTAAAGCCGTTCAGAAATTCTATCTCTGAAAGTAGTCGACCAGGTACATTACTTTTTGGCAAGTGTGAACATAGCGAAGAGGATTTTATTGAGAATGTTATCTTTATTTTACTTATTCAGATGTGTAGTCTGTATAGAAGCAGTACCAGCATCAACATCAGCATTATAATTTCCTCTTGTCTCTCTCTGTTAATTTATCTTTCTCTTTATGTTTTAAAGGAATGGGATGTGCCGTTTGTTGAGGTCAGTCGATGATTTCACGACCATTTACATCAACTAACAGCAATAATGGTCAGTGGAACAAATAGGAAAAGATCCATCACACTCCATCCCTGTCTCTTTCATCCCCATTAATGGCTTCCTGTTCAAAAATCAATACATAACAAAATGGAACGATCGTTTTGGTTTAAACCGTGAACATTAGGACTCTATCTATGTTCAATGCTTTCTAGCCTTTAACTCTCAACAGTTTTTGAGATTTTTGCATGTTGCATGACGGGCGTTCTTTGTTTCGTAATAGTCTGCGCAATATTTCTAAAATAATAACATTTTTGTGATTAATGTGTCTGTTTGGGGCTTTTTTAGGCGATGCATTGCTTCAGATAACAAAAATATTGTTTTAAATACAATAATTCCGGGAAGAAGAAAGTCGTCGATCACCGGTGATCAAAATTCAAGGGGGAGTCCTTTACCTATACGTTTAGAGCGCATAAATCGGATGATAACAGACGGTTTTGGTTAAGTCCTAGTCTATCTGTTTGATGAAAGGGTAGACATAATGGGGTTTCTGAGTGAAAATGAAATAAAAACGTGGGTCATGTGCTCTAATTCTTCGTCATGTGTAGAACAAAAGTGATAGGTTGGTGGGAGACACAGAAAGTCTAGCTAGCGATAACATATCCATATCAGTGGTGTACGTCTTGTACTTAGCTTTATTTTATAGTGTCTTGTCCACTCGTAGTCTTTTTAGGCAAGACAGGTTGAGCAGGTGTCGTTTAAATCTCGCTATATGGACAGTCGTGTTGGTTTTGAGACTCGCTGGACTGACGAATGGAGATGTCAGTTTGTGTTGCAAATAAAATTGAATTGTGCTGATAAAATCATAAGGTACCCCCTTCGCCTCCCGACCCTATCTCTGTTTGTCTGTCTCTGTCTGTCTGTCTGTCTGTCTGTCTGTCTGTCTGTCTCTCTCTCTCTCTCTCTCTCTCTCTCTCTCTCTCTCTCTCTCTCTCTCTCTCTCTCTCTCTCTCTCTCTCTGCTGCTGGTGGATAAGGTGTTCTTTCTTTTGTCCATCATCAGGATAAGCGCAATCTGGGAGGCCCGCAGTCCGTTTTTAACAATTTATGAAGACCACCAAGAAACTGCGGGGGGGGATGAGAGGTGGGGATGGATTGCAGGGTGCGTGTGTGGGTGGCAGGGGGGAGGGAGCAAGGGGCGGGGTTGAGTGCGAGTCTCTAGAGCGAGAGCTACAACGAACAAGGAGCATTAAACATCCATTAAAGGGAAAGAGCTCGACGCTTTGGCGCTGTTCTCAGATGGCCCAGATTTGGCTGATGGGCAGACATGTTCGTGTGGACATAGTCTTGTCTGTGTTTTCCTCCCCTTCCATCTTGGGGAGAGAGCGGTGTGGAAGCGATGCCACTGAGTGATGTTCTCACAGCGACGTTACTCCCGAGTGGCTCGTTCCCATTCCATATTCAGTCACAGTAGACTCGTCTGGTCCCCTAAACCCAGCCCCCAGCAGACCCGGTGTGACGCGCAGTAATGACCCTGGCCCTACTCCGAGAAAAGGCATCGTTGCTAAGCTCAATCCCTGTAGAACACGTGCTGCACCGACCTCTCCCTGTAAGTCCCACACTACACACCTCCTTCAAAACATCTGACTGTCCTAGACGAGAAAACATCAGCCAAAGCTCACTGCCCCTGGACTTGGTAGGATAGTGATTCTAGGTCTAAGGCAGAACTATTCCCCACCTTGTTCAGAAATACCCCCACCCCACCCCCACTCACATGGGCACAGGGAAGGGATCACTCCGCCAATCTCAAGTCGCCACGATGCCCCACACAAGAATGATCCTGCACGACAGTTTCACTCCTGAGGTGGTACGTGATGTCCGCTCCAGCTTAACGTCTATCTGTTTTTTTTTTTTTTGTCTGTCTCTATCTGTCTGTCTGCCTGTCTGTCTCTCAGTGATATACTATCTCTCTCTGTATGCCTCTCTCTCTCTCTCTCTCTCTCTCTCTCTCTCTCTCTCTCTCTCTCTCTCTCTCTCTCTCTCTCTGTGCGTTTACGTGCGTAGTTGCGTGCGTGCATGCGAGTATCTCTCTCTCGCTCTCTCTCTCTCTCTGGTTTTTCCCCGCCATGTGACCAGCCCACAGGTAATGACCGCAAAATCCCCGCTGCCAAGATCCGTGATGAGAACTCCAGTTCTAGAGCCCGTGCAACACGCCAGCGTGACGGAGTGAGTGCCAGTACTGCTGCACTCCAACTGGACAGAAATGTGCGTGGCGGACGACAAGCTTGGGGCCACGTGCAAACGGTCGTGCAAAGTCGGCAAGTAGAGAGAAACAACAAGCGGGGATGCACACTTACCTCAGCGGGCAGCCTAGTTTTTGATAAAATCACCTGCCCCAACAACGTGTGGTCGCGCCTTGCGCTTCAGCACAAACACATGTTATAGGACAGGCCAGGTCATCAAGCGTCTGAACTCAAATTTCTGAATTATAATGTTGAAAATCTGTATAAAAAACTTGCTGGCATTTCTTTTGTAAATTTTATTTCAGATTTTGACATTGTATGTTTAACAGAAACTTTCATTGATGCCCCTTTTGACCTTAGTAGCGTCTTTAATAAGTATATAAAATTTAGTTCCCCTGTCAAAAAAATTGTCATCCCACGGTAGAAATTCTGGAGGTGTTTTATTATTTATCAGAAAACAGTTTGCTGACTGTGGAAAAAAACTGAATTTAGTTGTGAGAATGTGGTTGTTGTCCGATCAAATAGATGCGTCTTTGGTGTTGATAAAGATGCTATTCTTATTGCGTGTTATGTAGTCCCAGAAGGAGGACCACTTTACAACAACAAGGACTAAAAGATGGGATTCTGATTCTTGAAGAAAATGTATTGCAAACAGTCAATTATGAAAATGTTTACTTCGTAATGTATGGAGACTTCAATGCGAGGACAGGTAATGAACAACCTACAGAGAAGCAGATGTCTAATTATGTACAATGTGCAGATGATGAGGATGAAGATTATTACATAAAGCGTTGTTCCAAGGATGTAATTGTGAACAATTTTGGACAGTCGTTGGATTAAATTTTTGCTTCTGTTTAATCTTTCGATCGTAAATGGTTCATGTAGCACTGGTGCAGAAAGAGAATTTACTTTTGTGTCTCCACATGGGTGTAGTGTTATTGATTATATTTTGATATCAAGAGAAATAGCTTCTGATTGCAATTAAAAGTGAATGATAATCTTTTTTTCATAGCATTTACCAGTGCAGCTTACATGGAAACAATGTCCAGTCAGAAAAGATATGCCATCTACACCCATCATCAGTGAGAGCGGAGCGGTCAGATGAAAACATACAGATGTTTAAGACGAGTTAAATTCTGATGAATTCAAAGAGAGTATTGCCACAGCCACGGATACTTAGTTAATGATGTGAATGAGTGTGTTGAACTTTTTTCGAATGCGTTATATGGAGCTGCGCGTGTATGATTAGGGTGATAAGTAGGAGGAAAAGAACAACGAACGAATGGTTTGATGATGAATGTGATAAGAAGAAAAAAAATTGTCAAAAGACTGTTACAACAATTTCAGAGAGCTAAAACAGTCAAAGAAAAAACTGAGAAGAAGAACATTTATATTGAAGAGAGGAAACAATACACTGAACTGAGGAAAGAAAAGAAAAAGGCATTCGACGAAAAAAAAAATGCAAAAGTTAAAAGAGTCGATAAATGATCCAAGGTTGGTCTGGACGACAATCAGGTCAATTACTAGAAAGGCTGTTACATATAATGAAATAACTTCACAACAGTGGCACGACCATTTTTGTAGTGTATTCAACTCATTTGAGAATGAACACGACGTTGCAAATACAGAAGACGTTGAAGTCGAAGAAATGTTGGGTGAACCTTTATTTAATGATCCTATCACATAAGAAGAAGTGAAATCAAGTATTAGGCATCTGAAAAATGGGAAAAGTGCTGGATCAGATAAAATAATTAGTGAGATGTTAAGACATGCAAATGATTCCGTCCTAAACTTTTTTGGTTACATTATTCAACACATT
>JADBJO010000318.1:355000-357500 GCA_016801955.1 Conus betulinus | reverse complement strand
AGTAAGATAGTGTGCTCAAGGGTTCCCCTTCCACCCTTTTTGCTTTTTCCTCTACCCCCCCTCCCTCCCACCCCCCCCCCCCGCCCTCAACCCCCACCCCCACCCCCGACTGCATCAATCATTCATGGCAATGGGCGGTGTCCCCTAGGAGTGGTGTCCCCGTGGCAGTGTCTCATCTGATCTGCTCCGCAATTGGTCTTTTGCCTGCAGAGAAGATAGAGATAGAAGAGAGAGAGAAACAGAACAGACGAGACAGACAGACAGACAGACAGACAGTAGATCAGACAGACAGACAGAAGAAACAGAGAAAGACGGGAAGACAGATAGACTAGACAGAGAGACAGGCAGGCAGGCATGCAGGCAGGCAGGCATACAGAGGGACAGAGAGAGGCAGAGAGAGACAGAGGACAGAGAGAGAGAGAGAGATAGTGACAGACAGAAAAAGAGAGACTCCAAAGAATGGCATTAAACCGGGACATAGCAATCCCACTCACGTTTCATGGAAACAAAATGATTTTGATTGAACTCACTGTGCCGTATGGAAGCATCATGGAGGAATCCTACTTCTGCGAGACTGAGAATGCCATGCCAGCCTAACCTAGCAAACTAGTTTCCAAGCAGAAATTCCTCACCAAAAAAAAAGGGTTTTCAACGGGGAGGAGATAGGGATGGGGGAGTGAGGGGGGGGGGGGGCAGATAGGAAGGGGTTGTAGTTGCATGTTCAGTATAACCTTAGTATAACCTTAGGAAACCGGCTCCATTTCTGGAATGAAGAGTACCCGAGCCTTAACGACAATGGCAGAAGCAGATGAGAAAAGACGTCCTGCCAGTCTGGTGTTGTAGGAGGAACAAAAGCCAACACTTCACAAGGCTTATCTCCCAACTTTGCCTACTGAAAGTAACTGAAGGCAAAATGCTAGAGATATCCACCACGGTGACTTAACATTCAGGAGCTCGCCAGATTATAGCTGGAGGTCGAGTAGGGTCGAATTCATAGAAGCAGCAACGGTACAATTAAGAGAGAGAGAGAGAGGAGCAGACGGTAGAGAGACGGGGAGAGGAGAACTGAGGGGGAGAGGAGAGAGAGAGAGAATTGAGAGAGAGGAGAGCGACGAGAGAGAGAGGAGAGAGAGAGAGGAGGAGAGAAGAGAGAGACGGAGAGGGAGGGGGGAGAGAGGATGGGAGAGAAGAGAGAGAGGCGAGAGAGAGAGAGAGAGAGGTGTTACTCATCCAGACTTGTAGAAGGCCAGGGAAAGATCATGATTGTGTTAGAGAAGTCCTCTCAGCTTGAGCATAGATTGTGCCGGCGGGTCAGTGGAGGAAAGGTAATGGTTGTAGGAGGTGGTGTTGTAGGAGGGTGTAGTAGGGTTAAGATTGTCAGATAGAAGAAAAAAAAGAGAAGAAAGAACAAGGAAAAGAAAGAACAAAGGAAACGACGAAAGCAACGGAAGCCTAGAAGAGGAATTAATTAAAACTAGGGGGTTGGGGGGGGGGGGGGGGGGGGTGTGGGGGGGGGGGGGGCGGGGGGGGGAGGGGGGGGGGGGGGGGGGGGGGGGGGGGGGGGGGGGGGGGGGAAGGCAGGGCAAAAGGGGGGAGAAAAGAAAAAGAGGGGGGGGGGGGGAGGGTGGGGGGGGGGGGGGCCGGGGGGGGGGGGGCGGGGGGGGGGGGGGGGGGGAGAAGTGGGGGGAGGAAAAAGGGGGGGTGGGGGGGGGGGGGGGAAGGAGGGGGGGGGGGGAGAAAAGAGGGGGATAGGGGGGGGGAGAAGAAAAGAGAAAAAAGAAGAGAAAGAAAGAAAAAAAGAAGAAGAGAGAAAGAATGTAAAGTCATGCAGGGACGGAGGAAAGAAAGAGGGAGGGGGGGGGGAAGGACAATAGAAGTAAAGAAAGACAAAAGAAAAGAAAGGAAAAAAAGGAGGAAAAAAAAGAAGAAAGAAAGGGGCTAGAAAGGTTAAAGAAAGAAAGGAACAAAAGGGGAGAGGAAAGGGAGGGAGCAGGAAGGGAACAAAGAAAGGGAAAGAAAAAGACAAAGAAAGAAAGAAAGAAGATAAAAAGCTAAGGGAAGAAAGAAGAAAGTGGGCAAAAGGGAAAAAAGGCAAGAAAGTTGTGGTTGGAAAGAACAAAATGATAAAGAAGAGAGAAAGGGGGAACGAAAGACAAAGAAAGAAAGCAGAAGTAAAGAGGGAAATATACGAAGAAAAAAAGAAAAGAAAGGAAAGAAAAACAAGGGGGCGTGGGGAAAGAAAAGAAAGAAACCAACTGAAAGAGAGAAAGACAAGGAAAAGGAAAGCAAGCGACAAAGAAAGACGTAAGAAAGTTGGGAAAAAAAAAAGAAATAGGCAGAAAGAAAGAAAGAGCAAGAGAAGGAAAAGAAAGGGTAAAAGAACGTAATGAAAAAGAAAGGGGAAGGAGCGAATTAAGAAAATGAAGAAAATAAACAGCGAATAATGAAAGAAAAAAAAAGAAGGAAGAAAAGTGAAAGAAAAGAAAGAAAAAAAGTAAGA
>JADBJO010000318.1:315000-337500 GCA_016801955.1 Conus betulinus | reverse complement strand
ATAGAGTCGGTGGGTTGCAGTGTGGGGAAGAAGGAGGAACGAGATGGAGATGGGAGAAGGATATGGGTGTGTGTGTGTGTGTGTGTGTGTGTGTGTGTGTGGGTGGGGTGTGGGGGGGGGGGGGGGGGGGGGGGGGGGGGGGGGGGGGGGGGGGGGGGGGGGGGGAGGAGGACAGGGACGGGTTGACAGCCGCTGTCCAAGACTATGGATGGGAAAGAACTCGAGGTACCAGTGAAAGCGCAGCACACTTTCGACAATCCTGTGATTACTTCCCTTTGTATGCACGCAAGTAGTTAGTAGGCGTTAAGGCTTTGGCTCATTGTGTTGTGTTTTTTCGATTATAATGATTATTGTTGATGCTGTTCGAGTTATGGCGATTTAATTATATCAGTAATATTGTTTAGGTGTTGTTGCTATTGGTGTGTCGTTGCGATGTTAGTTATATCAGTAATATTGTTTCAGGTCTGGTCAAAAAAGAACGATTTCGAAGAGAGAGAGAGAGGAGGAGGAGAGGAGGAGGAGAGAGAGGGAGAGGGAGACGAGAGAGAGAGGAGAGGAGAAGGAGTGAGGAGATGAGAGAGAGGAGGGAGAGAGGAGAGAGAGAGAGAGAGAGGAGACAGAGACAGAGAGAAAGAGCACCTACCCTTGACAAGTTAACCTCTAACAATTCATTGGCCCACTGGAATCAGGTATAGAACTTTAACCTGAACCATAAAAGTGTACATATAAAAGAAAAAATAGGTAACAGAATAACAACAACTTTGACCAGAACAATCAGTAACACTTAAAACACAAGGGTATTGAAGAATCGCTTTTTTGAATATGGGAAACAACGGTGACACTTTTTCTCGCAGTTCGTCAAAACTGTTGCGAAGAAGACGGCATTTAGGTATGCACCCCCTTGACAAAAAAACAGCTGGAGAAACTCACCAATGAGAAGAAGAAACATGGATGCTGTTTATATATATTATATATATATATATTATATATATATATATATATATCTATATATATATGATATATGTGTGTATGTGTGTGTGTGTGTGTGTGGTGTGTGTGTGTGTGTGTGTGTGTGTGTGTGTCGTCATTCTACTGCTTTTGGGGAGTTATTGGTGTTGTTGTCATCGTCGTTTGTTTTAACTGAGAAATTTATTTACTAGTTCTGAGGAGATATAAACATGTCGGTGTTTATGTTGCGTGTATTCAGTTCGACTACTTGTTTCTGAATTGTATTTCTCCTAAGCTTATAAAAAGCGATCTTTTAGTAAGAAATCGAAAAAAGCAGCACAGCCATGAAGTATACAGTGGTGATCAGTTCTCTCCCATCCCCACCCCCCCCCCCCCCCCCCACCCCCTCTCCCCCTCCCCCTCTCTCTCTCTCTGTCTCTGTGTCTCTCTCTCTTCTCTCTGTTCCCTCTTCTCTCTCTTCTCTGTTCTCTCTCTCTCTCTCCTCTCTCCTCCTCCTCTCTCCTCTCATTTCGCTCTCTCTCTTCTCACCATAGTCTTGTAAAGCAATGGTAGAGATGTTTTGTAACAGTAATGGTAGAAGTGGTAGGTATGTTGAGAATATTTAATTGAAGAAAGTAGGAGATCGGGGCGGAGAGAGAGGGGGTAAGAGGGGCCGATTCTGAGGAAGAGATAGAGGGGAAGGAGGGGAGAGGGAGGTGGGAGAGACGGGGGGAGGCGAAGGGAAGGGGTGGATGTGTGGTGGGTGTGGGGGGGGGGGGGGGGGGGGGGGGGGGGGGGGGGTGGGGGGGAGGGGGTAGGGGGGGGGGGGGGGGAGGGTACTGTCTGGGACCAGAGATGGGAAAGAACTCGGGTGGCCAGTGGATGGGCAGCACACTTCTACAAATCCTGTGGTTGCTTCCCTTTGTATGCACAAAACCGTAGGCGCACGATTTGGCTTTAGCTTCATTGTGTGATGTCTTCGATTAAAATAACCATTGTTCTGTTGTTGTTGTTGTTGTATAATTCTATCAGTAACATCCTTTTAGATCTGTTCTAAAAGAAACGATTTGAGGAGGAGAGAGAGAGAGAGAGAGAGAGAGAGAGAGAGAGAGAGAGAGAGAGGACTTTTGACCTTTGATATTTTATTGTCATTACCAAAGAGGTCTTTTGATAGGGGGGAGAGGCAACAGAACAAAAACATTTCCCTCTTCCTTTCCTGCAAACAAATAGTACACTTTCATTCCTAGAGTGTATCAAATCCAAAAGTTAACACAAACAAATAAATTCGTAACATTTCGTTATGTCCTCACCTCACGCACAGGAGTAATGCAGTAAGGTTAAAACAAAACAAAACAAAAAAAAACAAAAAAAAAAACCTTAAGACTGACTCGACCATCCACTCAATCAAATGATGACATTGTATTTTACCGATCTCTTCAACATGAAGAAATTAAATAAAAAAAAAAAAAAAAAAAAAAGACTGACTCGACCATTCCACTCAATTAAATGATGTCTCTGAGAGAGAGAGAGACTCCCCCCCCCCCCCCCCGGGAGATTGCCGAGGAGAGAGAGAGAGAGAGAGAGAGTAGAGAGAGAGACGAGCAGAGAGGATTGAGGAGAGGAGAGAGAGAGAGAGAGAGTTTAGTAGCAAAGGGGGGAAACAAGATGGGGTGGGGGTGGGGAGGGGTGCAGTGCAGCTGCTGCGTAAGTTCGGTTCAAAACTTTTACAGTGCTAATCAGAGGCTGATCTCACCATGGAGCAGGAGCAAAATCCCGACGACTGGTGTACCAAGGGAAGCAATCACGGGGTGGGGGTGGGGGGAGCCGCTGTCCCCAGTCTATACCCACACCTACCCCGCGCGTCTCTGCCGGTCTGTCTGTCTGTCTGTCTGTATGTCTGTCTCTTTCTCTGTCCCTGTCTCTGTCTTTTGTCTGTCTGTCTGTCTCTCTGTGTCTGTCTCTGTTTCTCTCTTCTCTCTCTCTCTCTCTCTCTCTCTCTCTCTCACTCTCTTTCTCCGCGCGCGCGCGCGCGCGCGCGTGTGTGTGTGTGTGTGTGTGTGCGTGCGTGCGTGCGTGTGTGCGTGCGTGCGTGCGTGCGTGCATGCGTGCATGCGTGTGTGTGTGTGTTGTGTGTGTGTGGTGTGTGTGTGTGTGTGTGTGTGTGTGTGTGGTGTGTGTAAGAGTGTATGCACTCGAACGCTCGAGCTAGTGTTAAGATGAAAAAAAAGCAAAGAATAAATAGATACATAAACAAAACAAATGAACGAATAAGCAAATAAACAAACAAATAATAAAGAAACAAACAAATAAGTGATTCAATCGATCAATCAGCAGATAAATAGATAGTAAATAAATGAAGAAGTAAACAAGCTAATCACGGTCTGGGGACTGTGACCAGTTCAGCGTGGGACTGGGTGGTGGTGGACTGGGTGGTGGACGCCAATGGGACACACATGCTACCCCAAGCCTGATCACGTCTCCAGCAGCGACGCATGGCTTCCTCACTAAGGAAGGGAGCCTGGCGCGAGCACGGTTAATCATTGACTCCCGCCGCTGGCGTCACGCCTGACATAGCTCCCCCCCCCCCCCTCACCCCCACCACACCCCTTACACCCACCACCACCACCACCGCCTCCTCCCCCTACCCCCCCATGCCAGATTCAGACGGGTTCATTCTGGAATCGGCTGAGTGTGAGGAATGTGAAGAAAGTGTTGGAGGAGGAGGAGGAGGAGGAGGAGGGAGGAGGAGGAGAGAGAGAGAGAGAGGATGGAGAGAGAGAGAGAGAGAGAGAGAGGGGGAGATGGAGATCCGAGGAGAGAGAGAGAGAGAGAGAGAGGAGACGCCTTTGGAAGGGAGGAGGGGTTTTTTTTGCCATACATGTTGATTCCTGAATCCACAGTTTCTTCATCTATCTGCCTCTTAAGTCTTTCTCTTTCCCTCCCCCCCCCCCCTCCCCCTACCGTCCCCCGTCTCCACCTCCTCCTCATTCCGCGCCCACTCCCACCTCTCCCACTTTCCCCCGCACCACCATCTCCTTCCGACAACCATAATTATGTATTTTCCTCTTAATGATACCGTCCTCACCTTCCCGTTCTTATTCCGTCTTACCCCCCCCTCGGCCCCCCCCCCCCCCCTCCCCCCACCCCGAAAAAAAACTTCGTGTCCATCTCTTTGTGGTGCTTTACTGCTGCTCAATTGTTTCTCACTGTCCTGTGCATCTCTCTCTCTCTCTCTCTCTCGAGAGCTCTCTCTCGCCACCCTCTCTCTCTCTCTCTCTCTCTCTCTCTCTCTCTCCTCTGTCGTGAGGATCGTGAGTGAGTGAGTGATTGGTGGGTGAGGATGTGCGTGAGGTGTGTGTGCGTGTATGTGTGCGTGCGAGTGCGTGCGTGCGTGCGTGCGTGCGTGCGTGGCGTGTGTGTTGTTGTGTGTGTGTGTGTGTGTGTGTGTGTGTGTGTGTGTGTGGTGTGTGTGTACAGTGTGCATGTGTACGTGCGCGCGAGCGTGTGTTTCTCGCCACCATTTTTTTTTCGATTCAGCCTTCTTCTTTAGTTCCAGCCTTTCTCCATGTTTTTCTTTCCATGTTTTCCATTCACTGTTTAAACGCACCTAATTTCTTTCTTCTTTCCCTCATGTTTTCCGCTCATGGTGTCGTTTTCTTTCTATTTCTTCCGTACATTTTTTTTCCCCTTGTTCATTTCTTTTGTTGACTTTGTCCGTTCTTGCTTCATTATCCTATTTTCTAATTTCTTTCTTTTCGTTTTCCCCCCTCATTCACATCTTGTATTTCTTCATTTACCTGTCAGTCTACCCACTATTCGTTTTTTTTTTTTTTTTCCCACTACCCTGTAGCTTCCCAGTTTTAGCCCCTTCTTCTTCTTCTTCTTCTGGTTTCTTGTTTCTTGTTCTTGTTCTTGTTCATTGGTCATGTTCTTGTTCTTGCTCTTGCTCTTCTTCTTCTTCTTCTTCTTCTTCTTCTTCTTCTTCTTCTTCTTCTTCTCTTTTTCTTCGTTCTTCGTCGTTGCTTTCGTTGCGTACCGTTTTTTCTGACTTGTTCCAGTTCTAGAATTTCTCATTTCGAACATTGCGATCGATAACCATTCTGAGTTCCAAGGAACAAAAAAAGTCTGGCATCAAAGGATGATTGCGACGGCAAACAATGGCTGCCGCTGCTGCTGACGCAGTTTAAAATGAATTAGGAAATATTGACAGGGATGATACTATTACCGACAGACAGACAGACACTCAGGCAGACAGGCATACACACTCGTGCACTACACAAGGGCGCGCGCGCGCGCACCACACACACACACACACACACACACACACACACACACCACACACAACACACACATTCACACACACGCGGGCGCGCGCGCGCGCACAGGCACGCACACGCACGCACGTGCGCACGCACGCACGCACACACACACACACACACACACACACACACACACACCACACACGTACGCACGCACGCACGCACGCGCGCACGCACACTACACACCACACACCCACACACACACACACACACACACACACACACACACACACACACACACACACACACACCACACACCACACACACACACACACTCGTGGCCCTTCGGGCGCGCTCACTTTAACTTCTTGTTCAATCTTTTGATTGCTTTTTTAATTAGAAATGTAAATAACAGACGGAACCCACACACACAGACACACACACACACACACACACACACACACACACACACACACACACACACACACACACACTCACTCAGAGAGAGAGAGAGAGAGACAGACAGACAGACAGACAGACAGACAGACAGACAGAGAGAGAGAGAGAGAGAGAGAGAGAGAGAGATGAGAAGAGAGAGAGAGATGGCACGATTATTGGTTATTAATAAGCCTTCCTATGATGAACACCCTCCGTGTGTGGTATTCTGAAAGACTGGGCGTTGAACCGGATACTAGGGTACGTAGGTCTACACACGCTCACACCGTGTTCTGAGATTTTTCAATTACAGACATTCCTGTATGGACCGAAAACGTTCATTGGAACCCTGTGTTGTTATAAAACACCACACATAAACGCAGGTAGTCAGTACTTTAATGATGAAAAAAAAAAATCAGCCATTAGCTGTCCTTCGCGGTATTTGTGTTATAGTTTGTCCTCTCCTTTTCATCGCCTCTTTGTCTTCTTCCTTCCAGATTCTTCCTCCTCCTTTTTTCTTTCTCCACAAACGCCCCCCCCCCCCCCCTCCCCCCCCCCCCCCCCCCCACCCCCCCCATCCCGCCTCTTTCTCCTCCCTCCCCTTCTGTCCTATTCCTTGTCCTCTCATTTTTTTTGTTCTCCTCTCCTCCTCCTCCTCCTCCTCCTTCTTCTTTCTCCTTCTTCTTCTTCTTTCTTTAGTCCACCCTTAGAACACAAAAAATGGGGTGAAAAAGAAAAAGAAAAAGGATAAACCCACGATCTTCAAACCTTGTGATCAGATCAGAAGTGAGTGCTTCGTTTCAATGACTACTACGATAGCTTGAATTTCTGTGTAGAATTCACTTAAAGGGACACTACAATCACATCTTATTCCGTTGAAGTCACTTGGAAAATTTTCCTCTATTAGAAAATGCACATGATTTTGAAAAACAAATCGCTTATATGCTTTCAGGAATGGGGGAGAAAACAAGTCAATTGAATTTACACTTGCAGTATTCTGATGAATTCAGAAATGAGCTTTCTCCTGCGGGAGGTAACCCAATTTGAATATCTGGGCAAACCAGTTAAACCCTACGGTGTCATAATGAAAGCAAACTTATGCTTTCTGTTTTGATAAATTCGAACGTTCCCTAGTGCAAACATATAAAAGAAAATATTTGCTATTCTGATGAAGTCACTTATGAACACCATTAAGCGTTTCTTCTTCTTCTTCTTCTTCTTCTTCTTCTTCTTGTCTGTCTCTGTCTGTCTTCACACAACTATTTAGTATTTAGTATGTGAATTCTCTTCGTAGGCAAAAAGCGCTTACATTCTATACTGTGATGAAATATTCTCTCTCTCTCTCTCTCTCTCTCTCTCTCTCTCTCTCTCTCTCTCTCTCTCTCTCTCTCTCTCTACTTCACAACACTACCAACGAACCAAACATCATCTCCGCCTTCTTACTTTCCTTCTTTCTCTGCCTCTCTCTGCCCTCTCCTCCTCCACACCCCCTCACACACACACACACACACACACACACACACACACACACACACACACACACACAACACACACACGCACGCACGCACGCACGCACGCACGCACGCACGCGCACACACACACACACACACACACACACGCACGCACGCACGCACGCACTCACGCACACCACAGACACAGACACACACACACACACACACACACACACACACACACACACACACACACACACGCGCGCGCGCGCGCGCGCGCGCGCGCGCGCGCATACAACACAGAGCCACGCCCAATGAACACTTTTATTTGGGCGGCCTTATTACCTTCCGACCTTTCTTTAACCCCCAGAGGACCACCAACTTCCTTAAAGATTTCTTGTCTCCCCAAGGCACCCAGCGCTGCTCTAATTAGGGGTACGTTTTCTTCTCTCTCTGCCCAGATCTTTCGCCCCAAAATAGAGCTCTCAATTTATGACTTCTGTGTGTGTGTGTGTGATGCCTGCCTACCATGTGATTCGATCCCCACCCTACCTCCACCCCCTCTCCCATACTACATCCCCCTCCCCTCGACCCCCCCCCCCCCCCCCCCCCACCCTTCCCACAGCACTTCCCCCCCCCCTCGAACCCACCCCCACCTTTCCCACTCTACATCCCCCTCCACTCGACCCCACCCCCACCCCTCCCACACCACACCACACCCCCCCCCTCCCCTCGACCCCAACACCACCCCTCCTATACCACATCCCCCTCCCCTCGACCCCCACCCCCCCCCTCCCACGCCACACCCCGTCCCCTCGACCCCACCCCCGCCCTTCTTTTTCTCTGTCTTTCTTCTTATCGTGCAAGGATTTTTTTTTTTTTCGTAATGGTATTAAGAGATTGTGAAGAAGCATGCAGATAGTGAAATCAACACATTCAAAATACTAGGTGCACTCCATCACTTGCATACTTGCTTTTCTTCTCCACCCCTCCTCACACGTCTCACGCTTCACCCCCCCCCCCCCCCCTCTCCTTACCATCCACCCCAAAGCCCAAACTCTCCTCCATCCCTATCCCCCACAATTAGTTACATGGTTCACCAGAAAGTCGCCCGAGAAATCACGGTCTTCCATCAACTTTGAACAGATTTTCTTCTTCCGGAATCTGAGTTGTAATCCAGACTCGCACGAAATTTTACAGCTTCGTAGAAATCAGCTCATCTGAACTAAGCCTGACTTTATGTGATGCATGCATTACTTGTTTAGAAATTCACGAAGAAGTCGGAAGATGTTCTTCTTTCAATGTTAAAAAAAAAATTAAAATCCTGGATCCGTTTTATGATCCGGGATCCGTACCAACATGAATGGATTTGTTCTGTATTCGCATTTCATATATTACCACCACAGTGTTTTGTTAAAATTAGTTCAGTAACTTTTGCGTAATTGTGCCGACAGACAAGCAAACCAACCCATAGACACGGGTGAATACGTAACATCCTTCGCGAAAGTAATTACACAGTCTCATATGGGTGTGATAAATGAAGACGAAAATGTTCAAAATGAAAGTAAATGCTCTGGCAGAACAGTAAGAGTTCTCAGATACACAATTCAGCGGTGAAAAAAAAAGTATCAAGACTTCTCACAAACACAATTCAGCGATAAAAAACGAATAAGGAAGAATCTTTGAAACTTACTCTTTAGATGGACGAAAAGAGGTGAATTAAGTATACGTAAGAGAAAAAACCATGTTGCCAGAAGGAACACAAAGAGACGTCTTTGTAGGGATGAGTCATTGGTGGGATCTGGTGTCATTAAGGACGAAAACGGGAAATTGAATTAAAAATACCTATGCAACAAGATCACATAAATAACAACAAGAAACAACAAGGAACAATATCTATTGGGAGGGAGCCTTGCTTAGGAGATGAATCTGGTGTTGACAGAGACCAAAAATGTAGAGCAACAATAGTCAGACAAACAAAACACACACACACACAATCTTTTTCTTCTTCTGCGTACGCAGGCTGATACTCCTGCAGACACTCCCTGTATAGACAGGCAAGTACTAATCCCATCTGCCCAACAAAGGGAATGAGTTTTGTGTGCATGACCGTTTTTTTTTTTTTTTTCGAAATCCCGCCATTAAGGCAGCCAATCACAATAAAAACCAACAACAACGAACAACACACAAACCAAGGCAAAAAAAAAAAAAAAGCAAACAAACAAACGAAAAAAGGAAGTCATCATGGAGAGAAAAGCCTTAACTGAGAGATAAATCTGGCAGACATAATGTCCAAAAAATATCAACTAGAACAAGAACAACAGCACACAAGCAGCAAACCAATAACAACAACAACAAAAAAAACAAACAAAACAAAAACAACAAAAAGAAAAGTCTTCATGGGGAGAACGTCTTTATTGGAACATAAACTTTGTATTTTCAAAGTACAAAACTGTTCACCAGATCCAGCTAAACCACACGAACGAACAAAACTCAAAACACAACCAGGGATCTCGACAGGTAAGAGTCTTTGTTGCGGGGTAAATCTAGTGGAAACAAAACAAAGCACAACGAAAAATTAAAGTCTTCCAGGAAAGCACACAGAATGTCGTTTAGGAGTGTCTGTCTTAGGAGCGGAACAAGTGCAGTCAAAAACAAAACTGTCACAGAAGGGTACAGAACAAATCTGCTGGAAAGAAGAAACCTTGGATGGAAGGTATAAAACAAAACAGTCCAAAGACAAAAAAAAAAAAAAAAAAAAAAAAAAAAAAAAAAAAAAAAAAAAATATTCCAGAAAAGCAAAGAACAGGTATAAAAGAGAGGCTGTCTTTGTATAGAGTAAATTAGTGCAGACCAAGCAACAACAAAAAACAAACAAAAAAAATAAATCTCTAAAAAACGCAAAGAATGGGTCTTTGTATGGAAGCAATCTTTCATAAGAGGTATATTAATATGGACAAGAGAACAAAATCGAGAAAGGCAAACCATGAGTCTTTACAACAAAGGAAGTCTCAGTTGTGAGGTATTATCATCATAGACCAAAAACAAAATAAAATGAAATAAAACAAGAAGAAACATCCGGAAAGACAGACCACAAATCTTTATACAGAGGCAGTGTTTGTTGTAAGGTCAATTAGAACAAAGGAAAAAAAAAACATCCGTAAAGGTTAACCACGAGTGCAGACGAAAATACCAAAAGAAGAAAAAAAAAAAAATCCCAGAAAAGCAAAGAACAAGTCTATAAAGACAAGCAGGTTTTTTAGAAGGTACATTAGTACAGAGATAAATAAGAACATAGTAGTAAAACAGACAATTTGCATATCTTTATTGAGAGAAAGTCTTGGGGGGGGGGGGGGGGGGGGGGGGTGTTAAATAACTGTAGACTTCTTCTTCTTCTCGAAACACTCATGTTGTAATGCCAGTTGCCCGCACGAAGTTGGCTGTTCTCCGAAGGTCCACCAGGTCGCCGTAGAGCTTGGCCCTCAGAGCCACTGGCTCTGGCCATGTGTCCTGCCAGGCAGTAGCATGGAGATGACAGTCCTGTAGTATGTGCTCAGTGTCCATTTCGGCCTCTCTGCATAGGCACATCGCAGACTCGCCAATCTTGTACTTTTTGTACATGTGTGCATTCAGTTTGTTATGTCCAGTCCTTATTCTGAACAGTAGCACTTGATCTCGTCAGCTTAGGTGGTAGTAGCAGTCAGCCAGGTTGGAATTTGGGTGTTGCTGTTTCCATTTTCTCCTGCAGAATGTAATAAGTGCAGAGAAAAGCGAAATAGAAAGTCAGAAAAGCAACGAACAGTCTTCACAGACAGGCAGTCTTGTTCGAGAAGTAAACTAACACCAGTGTGGTATTCCTTGATCACTCCACGACTAAATCACTTCCCATAATGCCTTTGCCCAAACTCCCCCTCCCCATTTTACCCCATCCAGGGGAGTAAATACAAACTGCACACCCCCCTGACACCCCCCCCCCCCCCCTTTCTTTCCCCTATCTTTGATCCACAATTCTTCCTCTCCTTTAAAATGTTCAGTGTCCCAAGGATAAAATGCATCAATGTACACTGCCACCTGAACTTGAGGAGGAACTTAACCTGTTCGCAAACCGTAGCTCGGCGAAGGAATGGGAGCATAGTCCAGAAACACCCCCATGGGGTGATTATAGTCACGTGTTACACAGTCTACCAGCTCTATGTCATAACAGGGAGGTGGAGATGGTGCGTGTCTGTATTGTTCCATATGGTACATGTATCATGCTCCAGCTCACTCGTTGGAGAATGGGGGAGGGGGCAGGGGGGGGGGGGGTGTGGAGAGAGGGTGTGGGGTTGTTTTGGCTCAGGTCCAGAATCACTGCCCACCTGCTCCCCTACCCCCGTCTCTCTCTTCCTCCCCCATCTCTCTCTCTCTCTCTCTCTCTCTCTCTCTCTCTCTCTCTCTCTCTCTCTCTCTCTCTCTCTCTCAAAATTAGGTGCTATTTGATGATTAATATGTCTTGCCATTGGGGACACTTTGAGAATTTCGAAGTAGGAGAGAGATTGGAAACCCAAGGGAGAGGTCAATCTGAATTTGCACCCAGGGGTGACTTTGGGCACATGCCCTTTCTTATCCGCCGGGGGTTGACGTTGGGCTTGAGTTGGTTACGGGATATTACACCGGTAAAAGAACACAAAAGTCTAGAGAAGTCACAGACCAGGTCTTTGTTAAGAGGTAGTCTTTGTCGACTGCTAAATTAGAACGAACATAAAGAAAAACGAAGTCATAGAAGCAGACCGTGACTCTTTCTAGACAGGGAACCTGTTTGGCAATATATCAGAACAGACAAAAATGTTTCTGCAAGGCAAACAAGTCTTTGAGAGAGAGATAGATAGATAGATAGATAGATAGAGAGAGAGAGAGAGAGAGAGAGAGAGAGAGAGAGAGAGAGACAGAGACAGAGACAGAGACAGAAATTTAAACTAGGACTAAATCAATAAGCTTACAGAGGGAAAAAAAATCAGAAAGGAAATCCAAAATCTTTATTAAACCTTTTTACTAAACACATTGTACCAACAAGAAAAGAAATGTTTATTGACATTTCAAGGGTTATATTTGTTCTATCGTTTCGTTAAGACAATGTCTTCTCAGTCTTACCAACATCAATGGTTTCGCTTTGTTGTTAGGGAGAGTTAGAGGCTCCCACATCCCAGCACTCCTGTTTTGGAATTGTTTACCAGCTGCATCGACAGAGGTCAGTCCCCTTTCCTTTCAGTCCTCATCCACATCACGTCTGTCCTACTCCCCTCACCCCCCAAACACACACACACGCGCGCGCGCGCAATCACACACACACACACACACACACACACACGCACGCACGCACGCACGCACTCACGCACGCGCGCACGCGTGCACGCACGCACGCACGCACGCACGCACGTTCACTCACCATTCGCTGCTATTCTCACACCCAAGATTACCAGCATCCTTCCTTCTCATTCTAGTGAATTTTGTTCCATATTTTTACACACACCAAAAAAATCATATAGAAAGGGGAGCACTTTATTCCCCGGGTCACCTTTTCCGTACCTAAGTGCTCAGAGAGAGAGAGAGAGAGAGAGAGAGGAGAGAGAGAGAGAGAGAGAGAGAGAGAGAGAGAGAGAGAGAGAGAGAGAGAGAGAGAGTTTGTTCTTTTAATAAAGGCGAGTTCCGCTTTTCATTTGGAAAATTGTGAAAAGCAATTTTGTCGAAAATTGAGCTGCCTCATCCCTTTCCTTATCGAAGCATTCAATATTACACCTTTTTACTGTGTTGTGTCTTCAATAAATTTTGAGGATAAAGTCAAAACTTCCTTTTGCGACCTAACTGTGTATGCAGTTTTCTGTTCCGTTGCGGCTGTATTTAGGAATATTATTAATACGGTACACGACATTAATTAGATGTTATATTAAAAAGGATGAATGTAATTCAATAAACTGTCTTACCATGATGTATGTCTTAATAATTTGATACGTCTCACCATGTACTACATCATCTTTCCTATAGTATGCCTTAATTATTGTGCATGTCTGTAGTGTTGCTACCGTGAGGCAGATTCTAGGTCTTACCATGTAGTCTACCAGTTCTGCCTTAAAGTGCGTCTTACCGTGTCAAATGTCTTTCCTTACAGAATCTCTTGCCTCTCATCTTACTGTGTAGATGTCTGACTCCGTGTTTATGTCTTACTGCACTGCGTGTCTTCTTATATAGCGTGTTTTACCGTTTAGCCTGTCTTTTCCATGTAGTATACCTCATCATACAAACTGTTCTACAATTTGAATGTGTCCTACCATACAGCATGATCTATGATACAGTAAGAGCGTGCGTTCGTGAGAGAGAGAGAGAGAGAGAGAGAGAGAGAGAGAGAGAGAGAGAGAGAGAGAGAGAGAGAGAGGAGAGAGAGAGAGAGAGAGAGAGAGAGAGATGTTGTGTCCTACTATACAGCATGACTTCTGATATAGTAAATCTCACCATACAGAGAGCGTGCGTTCGTAAGCGAGAGAGAGAGAGAGAGAGAGAGAGAGAGAGAGAGAGAGAGAGAGAGAGAGAGAGAGAGAGAGACAGACAGACAGACAGACAGACAGACAGACAGACAGACAGACACGCGCTCACGCAGAAATCTAGTGGCACGAGTGGGTAAACAAACCTGGAAAGGCCTCCGACTCACAACTTACCGAGTAACAGACCGGTTATGAAAATTCAAGCATTTCCTAGTCACGCATTCTCGTTAAACACTTTCTAGTGGTTACACTGAATCTGTTTTCGGTCTTTGCAAGTGATCATGTTCACAAAGAACTTTCTCAGATTTCATAGACTTGCGGGTAATCACTCTTGTTAAAATCCTCAACACAATCACAGTCAAAATTATGCAAACTTGGACATTCTTCTGTTCCACTTAAAACTAGAATACACAAAGCAGTTTTTTACGTTTAACATTCTCTTTGCTGTGTTTACATTCTCTCTCTCTCTCTCTCTCTCTCTCTCTCTCTCTCTCTCTCTCTCTCTCTCTCTCTCTCTCTCTCTCTCCTCATCATAATATTAGCTTAGCAACACTATTGTAAATAGGGTATGTGCATGAATATGCTGAAAAGATAAAGACGCCGGTCTTTTTCAATTGATGAAGGCAAGACACCTCCCCCCTCTGTCTGTCTGTCTGTCTGTCTGTCTGTCTGTCTGTCTGTCTGTCTGTCTGTCTGTCTGTCTGTCTCTCTCTCTCTCTCTCTCTCTCTCTCTCTCTCTCTCTCTCTCTCTCTCTCTCTCTCAAACTCCCGAACATTAAACTAGACTACATTTGCCTCTTACGAACGTGTTTTCGGTTATTCCTTTTTGAATCCAATAACACAGTGTGAAATTGAGTTCAAATACTCTCAACGGGTTACAGTGACCTGGAAAACGCACTGAAAACGCAGAGTTCGGTCTGGGAAAAAAAGGATTTCCTTATTAAATTTTGTGTATGCATGTAAATGCCAAGTAGTTTTTTTTTTTTTGTCCCCATCTAGTGTTATTCATTTCATTGGTCCATGGTATTAGGTATTACTCGTCTGTTCTTTCGCCATTCTGTGATGCTGCCGTCATTCCTATGTCTGAAAAAGACTTCACTGGATGATGTGATTCTGCTTGAGGCTTCATCACCCACCTCCACCCCCGACTCCCATTCTGCACTCAGCTCCATAATTGAAACAATGTTATTATGCACAGAAACTATTTACTCGCAGTTCCAACAGGCTGCATTTCTAACTTTATTTTTTTTAATTCTCCAGAGCTGTTGGACGATCTCTCTCTCTCTCTCTCTCTCTCTCTCTCTCTCTCTCTCTCTCTCTCTCTCTCTCTCTCTCTCTCTCTCTCTCTCTCTCTCCCCCATCCCATTAGAACCCGGCTGATGGCAGTAACGGAAATCAACGGAAGGCGCGGTAGAAGGCAGTTATGAGATCTATACAATGAAAAACAAATGCTTTCCAATTTACCTCCTGACCCCTGTTAGACTGGGCACGTTCAGTTATTGCAGCTTTTCCCACTGTTTCTTTTTTGTTTTCTTTTTTTTGTTTGTTTATTTGTTTTCTTTCTTTGTCTTTTGTGTCTTTCTAGTTTCTTTTTCTTTCTTTTTCTTTGTTTTGTTTGTTTGTTTCTTTCTTTCTTTGTTCCTTGTTCATGTAGAAAGTTTTTTTTTTTTTTGAGTTTTTTTTTTTTTTTTTTTTTTGAGCTGATAGGAAGTAAAAAGGAGCGTCGGTACTCATACGGTGCGCGCAAATAAACACATTTTCATCAACAACATGAACAACATTGTTTCATAAGTTCTACTAGAAAGTAGGAGTAGTGAGCAGTGCCAGCAATAACCTGCAGTCATCATCTGCAGCACTTTGCAGAGAAAACGTGCTGCTGCCTGAACGTGTTTGACCAGGACTGGGGATGAAAAGAGATGATGGTGCGATGACGTATGGCTCGTGACGCAGTCCCAAAGCGAGCAACGGTGACAGCTTACGAAACGTCAACAGGCCAGCTCCAGTACAGTTTGTCCCCGCCCTCTGGCGGATGTGTCTTTGCCCGGCTCTGCTTGTTGGATTTGAGGGGTTGTAATGTCATAGGTGTGCGTGCACATAATAGGCTTCTACGCTTGTGACAACAGAATGTCATTAAGAGGGAGGGTGGGGTATGTGGGGGGGGGAGGTGGAGGAGGGAAGAGTGAAGAGAGTGTATGTACAAGAGAGAGAGAGAGAGAGAGAGAGAGAGAGAGAGAGAGAGAGAGAGAGAGAGAGGGGAGAGCGCGAGAATTAGCTTTAATTCCATTAGGTTCAGTCAATACGAGCTTCACGTGCAAAATATTAACACAGGGAACACGCTGCCGAAATGTGTTCCAGCTAAAAGGTTTTCAGTGTGCAAAATATCGCTAGCAAAGATCAGGTAACTGGCAAAGACACTGTCACCTCGCCCTCACCTCTCCCTCTCCCTCCCCCTTCCACTCTCCCCGCCCCAAAAAATAACTTTACACCCTTTCTCTCTCTGTGTGTCTCTGTCTCTGTCTGTCTGTCTGTCTGTCTGTCTGTCTGTCTGTCTGTCTGTCTGTCTCTCTCTCTCTCTCTCTCTCTCTCTCTCTCTCTCTCTCTCTCTCTCAAATTAAATTCCACAACAGCGATTAAAGAAAAAAATCTTTGAAAGCAAGTAACGAGAATGCAAATCAGCAATCACTGGAAACAGCACCACGCCAGATCATCATTATCAGTATCAGCAGCAGTAGAAACAACATCAACAACAACAACTACAACTACAACAACATCAACAAAAGCCACAACAACAACAACAACATCATCATCAACAAGAACAACAACAACAACAACAACAACAAGAATAACAAGAACAAGAACAACAACAACAACAACAACAACAACAACATTATATCATCGTCATCATCATCATTATCAACAAGTACAACAACAACAAGATGCAAAGCATATAAATGTACTCCCAGTTTATCCTGAATACGTGTGAGATATTCCATAAAGAGGAAAAACCGTCTTCGGGCTGTTGTAACCGTTACTAATGGCTATTCGGGTAAATATCATCATCTGTGATCTATAATGAACATATTTACAAATTTTCAGAAAGATCGGCGAAAAACTTTCTGAGATTTTCCATAAAGAAGAAAACCATTATGGGCCGTTAGTAACGGCTATAACGGTAAACTTAAACATCGGGCATTATCTGTGACCCACAATGAACACGCCTACAAATTTTCAGAAAGATCGGCCAAGTACTTTCTGAGATATTCCATGAAAAGGAAAAAAAATCGTTAGGGGCCGTTATAGCCGTCAGTAATGGCTATAACGGAAGAGTAAAACATCGGGCATCATTCGTGACCCATAATGAACATACGTACAAATTTTCAGAATGATCGGCCACGTACTTTCTGAGAGATTCCATAGCAAAGAAAAAACGCTATGGGTCGATATAGCCGTTAATAATGGCTATAACGGTAAACTAAGACGTCGGGCATCATCCGTGACCCATAATAAACTTACAAATTTTCAGAAAGATCGGGTGAGTACTTTCTGAGACATTCCATAAAAAGAATAACAGTTTTGGCCTACTGTAGCCGTTAATCCTGGCTATAACGGTAAACTAAAACGTCGGGCATCATCTGTCGCCCATAATGAACATACCTACAAGTTTTCAGAGAAAGATCGGCAGAGTACTTTCTGAGATATTCCTTAAAGAAGAAAAAACCGTTATGGGCAGTTATGGCCGTTAGTACCGGCTATAACGGGTAAACTAAACATCGGGTATCACCCGTGACCCATAATGAACATGCCTACAAATTTTCAGAAAGATTGACAAAGTGCTTTCTGAGATGTTCCATAAAGAAGAAAAAACCGTTATGGGCCGTTATAGCCGTTGGTAACGGTGTAATGGTGACCTAAAACAGCTGGCATCATCCGTAACCCATAATGAACATACCTGCTAATTTTCACAAAGATTAGCAAAGTACTTTCTGAGATATTCCATAAAAAAGAAAAAAACCGTCACAGGCCGTTAGAGTCGTTAGTAATGGCTATAATGGTTAACTAAACCATTAGGCGTTATTCGTGACCCATAATGAACATACCTACAAATTTTCAGAAAGATCGGCTAAGTACTTTCTGAGATATTCCATGAGGAAGAAAACACCGTTACAGGCCGTTACAGCCGTTAGTAACGGCTATAACGGGGTAAACTAGAACGTCGGGCATCATCCGTGACCCATAATGAACATACCTGCTAATTTTCACAATGATCGGCCAAGTACTTTCTGAGATATTCCATAAAGAAGAAAAACCGTTACAGGCCGTTACAGCCGTTAGTAATGGCTATAACGGTAAAGTAAAACATTGGGCATCATCCGTGACCCATAATGAACATACCTACAAATTTTCAGAAAGATCGGCCGAGTACTTTCTGAGATATTCCATAAAGAAGAAAAACCGTTACAGGCCGTTACAGCTGTTAGTAACAGCTATAACGGGGTAAACTAAAATTACAAATTTTCAGAAAGATCGGCCCAGTAGCTTTGTCTGGAGCGAATGGAAACACATTTTGACCACGGACGGACGGACGGACGGACACACACACACACACACACACACACACACACACACACACACACACACACACACACACACACGCACGCACGCACAGACACCATTTCGTTCCCATTCTAAAGTACTTCCTGGTCTATAAGAACGGGGAGTACAAAAACGATAACAACAACAACAACCACAACTTCAACAAAAGAGAAACAAAAGGCTTCAAAGTTCAGCAGATAGTTGCCGAAGAGGCAAACAATTTAGCGAGCGGGCATACAAACAAAGCACGCCAACATCTCTTAATTAAAAGTTTTCTCATTATCATCGCTCATTTGTATGGTCCTACACTAATAGCTCATTAATCCACCTCGCTTGTGTCTGTGTTGTCTGGCGATTTGATGGCTCCTTTTTATGCCTCCCCCCTGTTTACTTCGTATAAGGCATAATTATAATGCTTTCAAATTTTCATGGCTCAGTATCTTAATCTTCTTCTGTGTTTTTCTTTTTGTGTGCATTCCTGTGATGTGTACTAGTTAGTGTATCTATGCCTTTGTCTGTGAGCATAGGCGTGTATGCACGCGCGTGTTCCTGTATAAACATGTATGCACACATACACACAGACAAACACACAAAGGTTGGTGCGCGCGCGCACACACACACACACACACACACACACACACACACACACACACACACTCACGCACGCACGCACGTAGACACACACACGCACACACACTCACGCACGCATGCACGTACACACACACACACACACACACACACACACACACACACACACACACACACACACACACACACACACACACACACACACACACACACAGAGCGCGCGTGCGCGCACCAACTGACGCTCGTACGCATATACACATGCACACCGAATCGGATTGACAGACAGACACACACCAACACAGACACAGACAGGCAGACAGACAGACAGACAGACACACACACACACACACATACACACACACACACACTCTCTCTCTCTCTCTCTCTCTCTCTCTCTCGCATGTACGCATGTAAGCACAAACGCACACACACACACACACACACACACACACACACACACACACACACACACACACACACACGCACGCACGCACGCACGCACGCACGCACCAACCACACACACACACACACACACACACACACACACACACACACACACACACACACACACACACTCTCTCTCTCTCTCAAACATGCACACACACACACACACACACACACACACACACACACACACACACACACACACACATGTCCATGTACATTCAAACTGTTGCTTGGTCCGTTGCACAGCTAATTGTTGTTGCGCTGTTGCCCAAGATGGAGCCCGTCATTGGGTAGTGGAAAACAAAGCCAAGGGGATCCTGTCAGGCCTGTCCTCTTTGATTGGGAAGTCAGTCAGTAGGTCTGCCAGCAAACGAGCAATGCGACTGACGGGAGATGTGATGATGGGATCGTTAGGAAAAACAACTCTCTAGTTTTCACTTGGGGGTTGGGTGGGGATGTTGCCCTAAATCATCTTCCTGTGTCCACATGCTACAACTGGGATTTTGCACGTAAACACTATATAATCCATGTAAGCCTTTTGAGGCCTACCATAACATTGAGCCAGCATTTCATATAAACTGATAATCGATCGAAAATAACAACACCCTGCCGATAGTTTCCCTTGTTTTTGGGTGTGATTTCAACTGATGAAATCAAATAATCTTCAAATACATGACAAACCCCTCCGCTTAGCTGACGTCACCTTTCAGGCCTTTGCATTCACAGGTGACCTTATCTTTGCGCCAGCTGGAAGCCCCCAAATAGTCTCATTCCTTTGATTTTTTTAATCTGACTTCTTGGAACCACCTGGCTTGTACCTTGATGGCCATAGACAAAAAAAAAAAAAAAAAAAAAAAAAAAAAAAAAAAAAAGAAAAAAAAGGAGAATTAACTTTCAGACACAATAAAAATTTTTAGAAGAGTCCAGTTGCGCGAGTCTATAAATACTCGACTCCTTAAGCAAGACGTCGGGTGCATTAATTTTTGGTGTGCAGCCTGTACCACAGGAAGAGAGACACAGTAGTGGGTTCTCAAAGTTTGTCTTCTCCTGTAACCCTCGTTTCTTGATCTCTTCTGGAGGATCCACAACGATAAACGACATTTGCAATCGGCTAGGTTATTCCAAAGAGGAACTGAGCTGGATCAAGTAGATCTATAAAATTATGATGTCCTTTTACTGTGCGGTTGATTCCAAGGTTTTCTATTCCCCCTGCTTTCTTTTCTTTGGATCCCAGCTTCACGTTTCAGAAATTCCCTGCCGGTGTTTCCTTCAAACGATCCACACATTCAGATAATTCGCGTGCCAGAGTTTCTAGCTATCTTGCCAACGATCTTGCTTCTAGCCGACACTGTTCATCCTCTATCGATTTCACTACCTTCATTCTTTTTTTTTTTTTTTTGTTTGGTTGATCCCGTTTGTCAGTGCTGATATCACGGGATTATCTTCTTATTCTTTTTTACATTCTCTCTCTCTCTCTCTCTCTCTCTCTCTCTCTCTCTCTCTCATTCATTATTATTATTTTTTTCAAACATCAAATCGATCTCCCCCCCCCCCGCCCTTCACTTGTCGTCGCCACTACCTCTCCTGGCACCTTCAGACACGCATTAATCTCTGTCTCTCTCTCTTGACTGTATTTCTGTCTCTCAGTCTATATGTATAGGAGAGCGTAACGTGTGTGTGTGTGTGTGTGTGTGTGTGTGTGTGTGTGTGTGTGTGTGTGTGTGTGTAAGCGCGTACACGTTTCATGCGTGTGTGATAGCGTGCACACACGCACGCACACACACACACACATACATACACACAAACACACACGCACACACACACATACACACGCACGCACACACAGATATATCTATCTTTATCTATCTATCGATCCTTCTATCTATCTATCTATCTATCTATAATATTCGCATGCATGCACGCACGTACACACACACACACACACACACACACACACACACACACACACACGCTCGCACACGCACATACACACACACACATACGCGCGCGCGCGCCCCACAGGCAGACACACACGCACACACGCACGCATGCACGCACGCACGCACGCATGCTTACAGAAAGCCTATCAGACAGATATACAAACGCAGAGTATGTGTAAAAGTTTGATACGTAATTAAATAAGGAGGAAAATGGTGAAGAGAAAGGGTTTAGCACACTGACGTTAAAAAGAAGAACGAAAAACAATCGGAGATAAGCAGAAAACCCCCTGATCTGGAAGAAGGCAAACAAAACGAACAAACCAACCAACCAATCCAACCAAATAAGCAAAGCAACCAAACAACAAGCCAAAGGCAAAGATACAGGGCTGCTAGAAACAAGATCGTTGACCAGCAAGGGGTTTTTGTAAAAAGTTGATGCTAGATCGCTAGACAAGCAAGAGACACAGAGAGCTGAAAATGCTGGAATCAGCGGCAGAACAGGCGAGCATGGTGATTTGTAAAACTGGTTGATTCCGTTCCGTCCTTCTTGTAAATCACCTAGCCCACGGACAATACCAGTTAAGCATAGCGCATTCTCAAGAAGAGATCAGGGGTGCTCTTGCATGATCAGGAAACTGTTGAGAAACCTTTCCCTCTCCTTCTGCTGCTGTTCATACCACGATGATGTGAGGAAAAAAAAGAAGCGGTCTTTGAATTACCGAGAAAGTCTAGCGTTTAGTTTGGGAGTGAACCTCTGCCGTCCCGCTCTTTTAATTATCTCTCCCAACCTCTCCCCTCCCCTCGCTATCTCTCTCTCTCTCCGCTGCATCGCGACTCTTTTATTTCATTTTTGTTTTTGCTCGCCTTCTGGCTTGGCAAGTCACTACATGGACCAGTTTCTAAGAAGCGGTACACACACCAAACAACCCCATCCACCCCCTATCTCTACCCCGAAAGTGGTAACCGGGGCAATTTTCTAATGACCGCATCACACCTCCCGTCAGTCGTATCGCTGATTGCTGCTGGCAAAGCTCTACTCACGGACTTACTAATCAAAGAGGTCGGGGCAGACACGATTTCCTTGGCTTACTCTCTAACTACCACCCAACGGGAGCGCCTGTCTTGGATGACAGTACAACAACAAACAGCTGTGCGAAAGGTTTGCTGATTGGCTGTTTGTATTTTTAGGAAGAGCCAATCAAGAGGGGGACTTGGAAGATAGAATGCTGCAGTCTGCCATGCATGCCAGTATGTGTGGGGAAGCTGTTCTTAAGTGTGTGTGTGTGTGTGTGTGTGTGTGTGTGTGTGATTCATTTTACGTCTT
>JADBJO010000318.1:305000-307500 GCA_016801955.1 Conus betulinus | reverse complement strand
GCAACTAAGGGCTGTGTGGACTGGGGTATGCGGTGTGGGAACCATGATGGAGCGATGGAATGGGTTTCATACGGCGGTGTTTCAGATGGTAAATTGAGAAGTCCGAATCTATACAGAATATATAGGCCTACAGACAGGAACTGTTTGAACCCATTAGCATCTTCTATTTCCTGATCAATGCTTGTCCTATATACTTGGATGGTAATGTAGCTTCATTTGTCCTGTTCAAGTTCAACCGACACTTTATACATTGTAAAAATATACACATTCAAGTATATTTGGTATCTGTCTACATTATCGGTCCCTCCGTCCCTCCTCCCCCGCCGCATCCCTAGCCCCTTTCTCTTTTTTTTTATTTGTTTTTCCCCCGAATTTTTTCTTTTGTTTTATTCCCTTTTTTCTCCCGCGCCCCCCTTCCCTTTCCCCTCACCCCATGACCCCCACCCCCACCCCACCCACCCACCCACCCACCCCCCCCCCAAAAAAAAAGAAAAAGAAAACCCATCAGTGAAAAATCGTGTGACTGCAAATCACAGAACACGGTTGATAACAGAACCTTTACACGACCAGTAACAACACATTTACACGACGTTAATAACAGCACCCGATCAGTAACCGCACTTACACGATCAGTAACAGCACCTTTACACGATCAGTACAGCGCCTTTACCACGATCAGTACCAGCGCCTTTACACACGGATCAATAGCAGCACCTTTATACGATCAATAACAGCACCTTAACACGATCAATAACAGCACCTTTACACGATCAATAACAGCACCAACTTACACGATCAGTAACAACACCTTTACCTCGATGAATAACAGCACCTTTACACGTGTCCCACACATTTCTGCTTTATATTGCCACAATAGGCCTGACCTGTACATCAAACGCTTAAAAATTTTATCCAAAGCTTAATTTCCTTCTTCAAATGAATTTTTTGACAAAGCTGATGACGAATTTCCTTCCTGACATGGGAATGTTTAATGTCAGTGAAACCCACTCTTGAAACGTACAACAACAACAAAAAAGAGTCACTGGTTGATTTGTATTTTCCACAGCCGTCATACCTCAATCACCACTACCATCTTTCTCAAACAGACAGAAAAGCTCCTTTGATCAATATTAATATCCACGTTTTAAAGCTTTTAAAAAAAAATAACCCGCGCCTGGAGATCCACAGCTAGTTCAGATAACATCAGAATTTCACTGGCAAATAGTAGAATCAATAATTCAAATGATGAAAAAGATGTGCCGCGTGTCTCCTATTATTGATTACCTCCAACGCGAGTTAATCTTTAAGCAAAGAAAACACAACTGGGTGGCACACATCTCCCTGTTTGATGCCCCGAACACAGTTGATGTAATCACTTCCACAACATTACTTTAGCCTTGACGCTAATTATGCGTTCTTCTCACGAAAAAAATAAATACTTAGTCTTACCGATTCTTTACTTTTATGTTAGCCTCTAACTGTTTCTGTAATGGAGATGTCAAGGTAAAACGTGCGGCAACATGAAACTCTGACAGCGTAAACATCTGAAGAATTAATGAATTAGTATTTTTCTGACGTACTTCGTGCTGTTATAGATCGTTTTTTTTTTTTCCCTTTGTATCCCTTTCTTCTCGATCCTATCATTTATATCACAGCTCTATAAGCTTTTCCTCTATGATTTTTGGACCTTCGAGCGTAGGTGAGGGTGAGGGTGGGAGGAGGTGGGGGTCATACAGATGCCCACAAACAATACACCGTCTCCGACATGAGATGGAAAATATTTCCTGTCATACTAGACTGAGAGAGAGAGAGAGAGAGAGATGAGTGATTTTGTATCGGATGGGTGGGATTTGAGAGAGAGTGAGAGGAGAGAGGAGAGAAGGAAGGAGCCCAAGGAGAGAAGAGAGAGTGAGGAGGGACGCGAAAAAGGCCGGGATGATGAAACATGAATACTGTTTTTTTACATCCAGCCCTTGGAAGATACAAGAAAACAAGGTAATTTACAGCTGGTGTAAAAAAAAAAAAAAAAAAATACACGAAGAAAAAGTGTTTCTAAAGAGCTATACACAACAACCGTTTATGTTGAAACATGTAGAAAGATAAACAGAGCGAGCGAGAGAGACGGGGAGAGGTTTTGTTTGTTGAGTGTTTTAGAGAAGGCAGAGATGAGAGAGAGCTGAGTTCAGAGGGAGGAGAGAGAGCAGTGAGAGCCGAGAGATGCCAACTGCAGCTCAATTAGACCCGATTTGCTGAAATACGTGAATCTCTCATTTCTCAAAGCCGCGTATCTGGTCAGCCTATTGTTCTAACAGTGGATACTTCAGTGGATGCAGCAAAAGTGTGAAGTATCGCTTTACAATAATCTCTCTCTCTCTCTCTCTGCTCGTCAATACTATCTCTCTATCTCTATCTCTATCTCTATATCCCTCTCTACTTATCGTCTCTATCAACACGTGTTTGTGTTGTATCTATCTTTCAATAATCTCTCTATTCATCTATA
>JADBJO010000318.1:285000-292500 GCA_016801955.1 Conus betulinus | reverse complement strand
TTTCAGCATAGAAACTTTTTGATGAAATAAAAAATTAATGATAACAACCCATATTTCCAGTTTTGTGTGCGTTTTTTGTGCACATGAGTGTGCACGCTTAAGCCGTGTGTGTGTGTGTGTGTGTGTGTGTGTGTGTGTGTGTGTGTGTGTGTGTGTGTGTGTGTGTGTGCAATCGTACATTTTGTTTTCTTTTCTTTCTATTCTCTCTCGAAGCTGTTGGGCGCACACACAATTTTAAAGTATTAAGTCGCAAAGTTGTGATTTTGAGACACAGAAAAAAAACATTGCAATGGCAAATGTGCGCTTTCATGACTTAACACGCTTCTCAAAGGTAGCTATCCTATCACCCAGTAATGTAATTTCGGCTGAAGTTGCAAGACATCCTACGTGTTTTTTTGTTTGTTTGTTTGTTTTGCTTTTGCTAAGTGTTATTGAGTTTTACTGACACTAACTAAAAACACACAAAAACGAGATGCCTTTTAAGTTTATCATTTGCTGCTGAATATGTGTGGTAACAGAAAGACGAAAGTGGCCTTCCGATGTCGGATGAAAGCTTTTAACTCATAAGGCATCGCTTGTATTTGGGTAGAGTGCACCCCTTTCGGGAAGAAACCGGTATTTCGTCTGCATGGACCGCAAGTTATGAAGGGCGCATTCCCTTTCTTCTCTATGTGTATCTATCTGTCTTGTGTGTTACTTACTGTTATCGTTGATGCTCTATTTATTTTTTGTTTGCTTGCTTGCAGCTTTTTTCTATTTCGTGTCTCTCCTTCGGTTTGTGTTTCTATCTGCTTACGTGTCCATTGTGGTTGTGAATCTCTCTCTCTCTCTCTCTCTCTCTCTCTCTCTCTCTCTCTCTCTCTCTCTCTCTCTCTCTCTCTCTCTCTTAGCTATATGTAAAGTTGCTGTCGAAAACGAGATACACTTCTTATCATGTTGTCCATTTTACAATAGCATGAGAGAAAAAGTTCACTGGTCAAAAGTTCTTGCATAATCCAAATGATTTTTCTTGTTGGCCGCAATGAACAGTAATACTGTTAGAAAATTAGCGCTTCATATGTATTAAGCGTTTAAAACGTAGCAGATTGTTATAACTTCAATGTACATTTATGCATTTCTTCCAAAGAGGGCCTTGGCATTATAGACTAAAGATTTCATTCATCTCTCTCTCTCTGTCTGTCTGTCTCTCTGTCTCTGTCTCTGTCTGTCTGTCTGTCTGTCTGTCTGTCTGTCTGTCTGTCTGTCTCTCTCTCTCTCTCTCTCTCTCTCTCTCTCTCTCTCTCTCTCTCTCTCTCTCTCTCTCTCTCTCTCTCTCTCTCTCTCTCTCTCTCTCTCTCTCTCCAAGATCACACTCGTTATCGCCTGTACTGGACGCACATCTGAACCTCAATGCACGCGAAAGAGCTTCAGTTCATTACGTCGTAGAACATTTGACCTTCAAAGAAGAAGCAGATCAGATTGAGATGGGGGGCGGGGGGGGGGGGGGGGGGGGGGCGGGGGGGGGGGGAGACAAAAATAATTACGAGGAAAAAGACCACAAAAGACGGGATTAAAAAGAGGGTACAGAAGTAAAGAGATTTACAGAAGGTGAATAATGACAACAACAACAACAACACAGAATGAAGAGGAGCAAGGGGAAGAAATGAACTTCTAAAGAAGATGATAAGCTAAAGAAAAACGAAAATATGTAGAAGAGGTGAAGACAGATGAATAAGAAGACTGAGCTAGAAGAATGAAGCGGGAGAGGAGGAAGAGGAGGAGGAGGAGGAGGAGGAGGAGGAAGAGATGTAGGAGGGGGAGAGGAAGAAGCGGAGGAGGAGGAGGAGGAGGAGCAGGAGGGAGCAGGGGGAGGAGGTACGTAAAGTATTACAGTTTCTTTCGCTTTTGAAATTTTTGTTGTTGTTTATAGTTTATTGTTATGTTTTTTTTTTCTTTTCCCTTTTCCAGTCCTTTCTTCTTTCCCCATTCTGTTGTCTTGGTTTTCTCTGATTTTTTTTTTCGATCTGTGGTTTTCCTTCCTTCGTTATAAATGAACCGCAGACACAGGAGTGTCGTTCAATGTGAGATACCACAAGACGTACTGTTCCTCTGGGAAAAAAAAAAAGAATCGTGTACGTTTCTGATTCTGCTTGGTCAATACTCGTCAAAGAGAGAGAGAGAGAGAGAGAGAGAGAGAGAGAGAGGGGGGGGGGGGGGGAGGAGACGCACACATACGCCCGTACGCGTGCCCACGCAAACATAAATGGACTGAGAAACGTGCACGCATGCAGTACTACACACAGAAGTTCACGCACGTTTCTACAAACACATACAGACACGTGAAAAAAAAACACAGATGAAAACATCTCTCTGCGCGCGCGCGCGCACACACACACTCACACACACACACACACACACACACACACACACACACACACACACACACACACACACACACACACACACACACACACACACACACACACACACACACACACACACACACACACACACACACACACACACACACACACACACACACACACACACACACACGTAGCCATACGCGTTCGCGTGCACACACACACACACACACACACACACACACACACACACACACACACACACACACACACACACACACACACACACGCACACACACTTGTGGTAGGAGCTGGGGACGGCGGGAGCGGTGGGGGGAGAGATGAGACGAGAGGCAAGACACATAAGTCAGCAAAAAGTCGTGAGGTAATTGTGTTGCACTGCCAGGGCCAACAACATGGGTGTCACTCGGCCTGTCTGCCAGGGTGTCTGTCTCATTCGTCATCCGTCTTTTCCCCTCACACCATCCTCTCCCTACCCCTCCACCCCCTTCTCTGTCCACATCCTCAGCTAAATCTTGCCCCCCTTCGATTCACTCCAACGCCACCCCTCCTTCCTGTCCGTCGTACCCCCTCCACCATTCATTGTCCCTACCTTCTCCCCCATCTTTCTTCAACCCGCCCCCCCCCCCCCCCCTCCGGAAGATTCATGATTGTGAGTGTGTGTGTGTGTGTGTGTGTGTGTGTGTGTGTGTGTGTGTGTGTGTGTGTCTTTTTCTTTCAACGCGCCTATGCATTTACCACGCGCGCGCACGCACGCACACACACACACACACACACACACACACACACACACACACACACACACACACACACACACACACACACACACACACACTGTCTTCTCGGATGTGTTTTATCTCTCTATACGTGTTTTTTTTTTTTTGTTTGTTTGTTTGTTGTTTGTTTGTTTGTTTGTTTGTTTTTTTTTTGGGGGGGGGGGGGGGGTAGATGGAGGGATATACAGGAGGAGCGAATGAAGTAGAGACTGTGTTGGTGGTGATGGTGGTGGTAGTGTTACAGGCGCTCCGGACATAATCTCTGTCCTCTCCATGGTCCCCGTCCCATTTTCTGCTGATTAAATACAATTTCTTTTAAAACAGTTTTCGGGTTAAAAAAAAAAATTAAAACGCTAAAAACAGGAACTTCATGATAAAAGCTAGTGGGGCTTTTGTTTCTGTGTTTTGTTTTCGTTTTGCAGTCCCCCACTTCTGTGCCACCTCAGCGGCATTGCACACTACGCCGCTCATTGTGACCCCTCTCCACAACCCGGTCTAGCCCGCCGCACAAGCCCTGGTACCGGCAATTCACATGGAACAGTCAATGTCAGGCCCGTCATTAGACAACCCACCAGAGGAGACACTGCACTGCAGCTGAGTCATTTCGGTGGTGTTCAGTGGTGCCTGTTCTGATCCAACATACATAGGACATCACTTACTACTACTGACAACAATAATTGCTTCATCGCGGAGCCGGCAGGAGTGAGGTTTTCCTTCGGATGGCGCCACCAGGTCGGTTCAACGACAGTTCCCATGAATGGGCCGAAACCGTGTTTCAAATGGAGAAAAACAAACAAACAAACAAACAAAAACAAACGAAACTTTCATAGCGTGTTTCTCTGATTCCTTGCGCATTTTCTCTTCTCTTATGTTTTCACCCTTCACCCTTCACCCAACTTTTAGTTTTTACATCGATTGTGTGTGTTGTGTGTGTGTGTGTGTTTGTGTGTGTGTGTGTGTGTGTGTGTGTGTGTGTGTGTGTGTGTGTGTGTGTGTGTGTGTGTGTGTGTGTGTGTGTGTGTGTGTGTGTTGCGTGTGTGTGTGTGTGTGTGTGTGTGTGTGTGTGTGTGTGTGTGTGTGTGTGTGTGTGTGTGTGTGTGTGTGTGTGTCTCGTCTCCACCTCATTCCACCAGCCCTCTCACCCACTCTCCAACAACTAACCACCCCCACCAGTTCCCATTGCCCCCATCTCATGCCCCTTTTCAAATTCTGCTGTCTTTTTTCTCATGCCCCTCTCTCCACATTCTACCGCAAGGTAAGCATCTTTCTTACTTCCTCCCTCTTTCCCCCCATCTCACTCAACCCCACCCACCCCTTCCCTTTCGCAGTCCCGGTAAACCAAAGTTTTGGGGTCAAGACACTTCCATTCAGAGTCTAGACAGTTTTGCCGTTCCTTCTCTTGCTAACCCCACCCATCTTCCCTCACCTACACCCACACCCTGCCTCCTTTCCTAGACAAATTGATCCGCCCCTGACATTACCGTTGCGGCTGTAGGCACACACACACACACACACACACACACACACACACACACACACACACACACACACACACAGTGACTAACGGCAGAGACAGCTAGAGCCTATTTGCACCCAATCTCCTGCGAATCCCCACCCCCACCACAGCCCCCCCCCCCCCCCACCCCACCCTGCCACCCCTCCCCTCACCCTCTTTCGCCATAGTTATATATGATGTGCCCATTGTACGCATGTCTCGAGCCCTCATCGTTCCTTTCATGTCCTCCCCCCACCCCCCCCCCCCCCCCCCCCCCACACACACACACACACTTCTCGTTCTCTCCGGCCATCCACCCCTCACTCTTCATCCTCCCATCCCTTCTACTACCCCCCCCCCCCTCCCTACACACACACACACCTTCTTCATCCAGGAGGGAGTCTGCAACAAGTGAACGCTAATTTCGTCCTAACAAAAACTGGACGTAAGTTGACAAAAGTGGACGACATACAGACGCCATATATGCTTGAATTTGCTGTCTGCCGTCCATCCGTGGTCACTGTCCTCGATAACACAGTCAGTCCAGCAATGCAAGGCGCCTGGCCATTAATTGCTGAAGCGAAAGCTTCAGTCAGAGCTGCGCTTCGGAGTGGAGTGATTCGGCGTGTGGTAGACCCAGTCAACGACCATGAGCAGCCCCTGCCACGGGTCAACACACAGTGCCACTGGACTTTGCCAACCTGGAGACATGGGCGCCCTTTGAAGGAGTAGTCCACGACGCCCAGTGGGCAGACTTCGAACGAACCGAGCGGCTGTTTCGTGAGTCTATCCGAACGAAGCATGCGGATGCCGTCAAGTTTGCTCACGGGGATTTTCGACCGTGGCTTCGTCTCCTAGGCAAAGTTCAGAACGTCCTCCGCTTTCTGGAAGCGCAGCGTGACGTCAACCATACTATGACGCCAAACGAAGAGGCGTCACAAGCTCCAGATTTAGAACTTCGCGTTCTGAGATTTATCTGGAGAGCTGTTAACAAGTTTCCCATTCAAATCGCCGAACAAATTCAGTATGGATCGGAGAAAGATGAGCTGCGGCAGAAAATCGAAAAGCTCTTCACTACATTGATCACCCATCTTCCCAAGTCTTAGGAAAACACACTTTAGACATATGCGTGAAAGACAGGATCAACATAGTGCGCGGAGCGTGGAAAAGCATGAACTAACGCAGCTTTGGTTAGATAATCAGAAACGTGCCATTGAGATCATCAAGAACGACAGCAGATCAGAAGCACGACCCACTTGTCCCATTGAAGTGAACGTGTTTGACGGCGTTTTTCCAGCAGAAGAGTGAAAAGGTATTGGAATATCCCCTCCCCCCTCCGCCCTGGCCTGTCAACATCGCTCCTCTTCCTCCTGAAGAAGAAGAACTGCAGTTGGACCCGTTCACCGAGGACGAAGTGATATCTGTGGTGAAATCGCTGAAGAATAACACAGCGCCTGGATATGATGGAGTTGAATATTCTTTCTGAAAAAAACATCTGCAACGTCTGTCATTACCTTTGACGGCAATATTCAACATTTGCTGGAGAAACAAAAGAATTCCCACTGATTGGAAACATGCCACGATCACTTTACTTCCCAAAAAAGAAGGGAATGTGATGCAGCCTGGTGATTGGAGACCTATTTCCTTGTTGACGTCTTTGTACAAGATCTACATGAAGTTAGTGCAAAGGAGACTTTTACCGTGGATTGTTTCGACCGGAAGGCTGTCATCAAAACAGAAGGGGTCTGTCCCAAGAAACGGCCTTCAAGAACACGTATTCTGCTTGAAAGCCGCAATTGAGAACTTCAAGCATGTATCAAGTCAGTTCTACACTACTTTCGTTGACATCAAGGACGCCTATGGGAGCATTGATCACAGAGTGATGTTGGATGCGATGCAGAGCGCCGGCTACCCCCAGCACATCATCGACGTGACGGCGGATATCTACACCAACTCTACATTCCAGGTGCAGACGGGAGACACGTCCACGCCCAGGATTTACCAGGCATCGTGGCATTGTGCAAGGCTGCCCATGGTCAGCTGTTGTCTTCATTCAGGCGTTGGACCCCGTGGATTCGGTGGATGGAGCAGCCGTTCACACCAGCTTCAAATGCCTTCTCCATGTCAGGCATACATGGATGATGTATGTGCCAGTGCTCGCTATGAGGAGAGCTTACAAGAAATGATAGATAAGACGGAAACCTTCCTGCATTACACCGGAATGGAAGTGAAACACAGAAAGTGTGCCACCGTTCATGGACAACGCACAGGAAACAACTGGGCTCTACAGATGTGACTGAGAACGTCCACGTGACGCTGCAAGGGGAAGATACACCGATGTATGGAAAAGATGAGCCGTACCAGTATCTTGGATTTCAAACAAATCTGGCTGGAACTTCTGAGAAAGAGCAACTAGCACAGGCGAGCGAGGAATTCGAAAGAACGCTAGAAAAAATTTCGCTCTCACCTTTACCATTGTGCAAGAAAATTGATGCTGTAAACGTCATGGCTTCCTCAAAATTGAGCTTTTATTACAGCAATTCAAAATTCACAGAAAAACTTCTGAAGACTCTGGAAGATAAGATAGTTGATTTTGTTCGCATTCATCTCAAGCTAAATTCTTCTACCAATCGAGCGCACATGTTCCTTCCCCGAAAACAAGGCGGCCTTGGTCTGTTGAAACCAAGTACCATGTACTACGCGCCAAACGCATCTCATTCCTGATCTCTGTTCTCAACAGTGATGACCAACATGTCAGAATGGTAGCGCGCAACAGTTTCCATCTCCACATGGAAAAGAGAAAAGTGCCTCACGCAGATCCAGACGACAGCAATTTTGGAGGATATGCCACAGACTCCGAAGGGAA
>JADBJO010000318.1:262500-267500 GCA_016801955.1 Conus betulinus | reverse complement strand
TGAGGAAGAGAAAGAAAAACAAAACTGAAAGAAAAGAAACTGGAAGGAAAGACGCGCCAGTTTTAAAATTCACGTCAGCCTTTTTCAGTTCTCGGAGACCAGCACGGTCACTTAAGTCTGATCCTTTCTTGACATGGAAGAGAGAGAGAGAGAGAGAGAGAGAGAGAGAGAGAGAGAGAGAGAGAGAGAGAGAGAGAGAGAGAGAGAGAGAGAGAGAGAGACAGAGTAGAGAGAGAGAGAGAGAGACAGAGAGAGAGAGAGACAGACAGACAGACAGACAGACAGACAGACAGACAGACGGACGGACGGACGGATGGACGGACGGACGGACGGACGGACGGACGGACAAACAGACAGTCAGACAGACAGGCAGAAAAAACAAACCGGGAAACAGAAACTGAAACTGGGAAAACACACGCACGCACGCACGGACGCACGCACGCACACGCACACACGCACGCACGCACGCACGCACGCACGCATGCACGCACGCACGCACGCACACACACACACACACACACACACACACACACACACACACACACACACACACACACACACACACACACACACACACACACACACACACACACACACACACACACACAACACACACACACACACACACACACACACACACACACACATCCTTCCCCAACCCTTGAAATAAGTATCTCGGCATTTCTTTCTGAAGAAAGAAAGAAACTTATTTCCTAGCCCACTCATGCTGTAAACAATATAGCTTTAAAAAGAAATACAAAAGCCACACGATCAAAACGAATTAAATGCAGAAAATGAAAACAAGTAAAGAAACCAGTTGTAAAAGGGAATTGAAGTAAATCCGTCAGATTAATAAGGACAAAAAAAAATTACAAATGTCTTGTTGCTTGTTTGTCCATGTCATCTGGCAGATTTAGTGTAGTTTCCTCTACAAAAAAAAAAAGTGTTTCAATTTCCGTCTGCAGTCAGAGCTCACTTTGAAACTAATGAAACCAGAGCAAAGTAAACAAAAAAGCGTACAGAGCCAGTCTGCAAGCAGAATCAATGTTACACGATTAACGTACACGTGACATTGTTTACTGTTCTTTCTGGTTTCCTCAGCGCGTATCGAATGATTTTAACCATGTCTCTTCACAGGTAGTTAATCGAAGCACAAAAAAACCAAACGTGAGAAGCAGTGAAATGGGACACTCAGAGAGAGAGAGAGAGACGAGAGAGAGGAGGAGAGAAGAGAGAGAGAGAGAGAGAGAGAGAGAGAGAGAGAGAGAGAGAGAGGAGAGAGAGAGAGAGAGAGAGAGACACACAGACTAGACAGGACAGACAGACAGACAGACAGACCGGCACAGTTACACTACACAGAGACAGAGCCAGAGACAGAGACAGAAGAAAAAAAAAATTCTAATCCAACAATCAAAAAGACCGTAACGTTTCTGAGTGTTTCCATTCTGATCCTTTCCCACACTCTCCCGGCCAGCCCAATCCATTTCCCCCCGCTGTCAGTCACACTGGAATCACACACTGCCCTGTGGCCCCTAGCCCTCTCTGGACAAAGCGATCCAGCGGACCGAGTTCCAGTCACACAGTGCTCAGAAGTTGGAGGACCCGTACCCATCACATCCACATGTTGGCCCTGCTCCTTATTGGAATCCTCTGTTCCTCCTGTCGGAGCTGTCAGCGTGGCCAGAGGCGGAAAAAGAATTGAGATGGCAGAGTGGACGGAGTTGACCCATGCAGTGTCGCCGTCTCAGGAATGGATCTCTCGCCTAGGGAACAATAAGAGTATATTTTTGTTTGATGTTTTGTGGTTTCTTTTGTTTCTTTCTTTGTTTCTCTCTCTCTCTCTCTCTCTCTCTCTCTCTCTCTCTCTCTCTCTCTCTCTCCTCTTTCTTTCTTTCTTTCTCTCTTTCTTTCTTTCATTCTTTCTTGCTTCCTTTCTTTTCTTTTTGTTTTGTTCGTCTTTTTTGTTTTGTTTGCGTGAAGGCTATTTTTTGTTCGTTTTGATTTTCAGGAATGGTTTGTTTGTTCGCTTGTTTGTCAATCAAAAAGATAACGCAAAAACTGCTAATCTGATTTCGACAGCACATGGTAAAAGAGGAAAAGGATTTCCAAGAGAAGAATTAATTTATTTTTGGTATAGATTCGTGCTGTGGGTCTGCATTTAATAGCAGAGCGGCGGTGGTAGCAGAACTTATTCTCCACTGCACATGAAAACAGGGGAGTTACTCTTCATGAAGTGATAGTTTCAGTTTCAGTTTTATCACAGAGGCGTCACTGCATGCGGACTAGTCCATATACGCTACACCACATCCACTAAGTTTTAAGACCACCTGCGCATAAGAAAGAGAGAAAAGGGGAGAGGGAGTGGAGAGAGAGAGAGAGAGAGAGAGAGAGAGAGAAGAGAGAGAGAGAGAGGAAGAGAGAGAGGGAGAGAGAGAGAGAGAGATAGGAGTGAGAGAGGTGAAAGAGAGAGTGAAGTGATATCTATCTAGAAAAGGATACATCTTTATTGAATATGTTTCTTTTTCGATGTGCATATGTGCGTGTGTGTATGCGCGCGTATGCCTGCATACATGTGTGTGCATGCAAACACACACATGCTCGTGTGTGTGTGTGTGTGTGTGTGTGTGTGTGTGTGTGTGTGTGTGTGTGTGTGTGTGTGTGTGTGTTTCTCTCATTCTCTTCGCCAAAGGCTTACACGCACCATGCTTCGATTAACTGTCTGTGAAGCGACATTGTGAAAATCATCGGTTAGAAGCCAAGGAAACTGGAAGTGAAATGTACATAATGTGTTTCATGTGATTAAATCACACCTGCTGTCTAAGACAGCCTCTTCTGTTGTTCATCATATGACATTTTGTTCTCTTTGCTGACGGGTTCCGTGTGCTTTCCTGGGCTTTATTTCTCGTTTCTTTAGAAGGCTTTTTTGTTTTTAATTCATTTTTTTTTCATTTTGTTGTTTTCGAATTCTCGTGGCATTAGCGGGGATATAGAGGAATATGTTCTTTTCTTCTGGCAAGCAAGTGCGGAATACTCATATAATGGTATGTATGGGATTTGTGTTCCCCAAGTTTTGGAACATCTTTACATGCATTCTGTTCATTTGTTTATCTGTCTACAGTTCTGCGTGCACAAATTCACTCCAGAGCATGACGTGATGCAAGACATGGCTCCATCCTCTACTGCAGCTGCCTTAATCTTAATCTTCTCTCTCTCTCTCTCTCTCTCTCTCTCTCTCTCTCTCTCTCTCTCCTCTCTCTCTCTCTCTCCACTGCACTGCAGTGGCCTTCCCTTTCCCTTCCACCGCCTTCCCTTTCCATGAACACAACCAATTACCCATTTATCACATCCACAAGGTCACCCCTGACCACGACGTACGAACAACATGCAACAAATACATCGATCCACAAACGGCAAAACAACACGAACAAGGTCAATCCACCAAAGGATGTTCGGCAAAACAACACGAACAAGGTCAACGTCCCTTAAGCCTGGTGCGCTGTAGATAGAAACAAAAGGGATGGGAGGGAGGAGGGTGGAGTGAAGGAAATTAGGGAGTGGGGAGGACAGTTCTCAACGTTCTTACCGCCCATGGACAGTTTGGCCGAGGAGAGTCTGACAGCCGGAGACAGAAGACAGGACAAGGAAAAGAACATCGTTATCATCAAAAGAAGAACAAAAGGCAGAGCGACATCTTTGTTGAAAATAGTGCCCTCGCCCCTAAAGAAATAAAGCTGGAAAAGTCACCAACAGCAGCCAACGACAACGCAATGCTTTACATAAGGGAAAGGTGAAAAACGGTGGTAAGACTATACCTGAGTTTAAGACACGTTCGCGTATGTCTAAAGATGGATCATTAAGGACATCATCCAAATAGATTTTTAAGATGCATAGAATATACGTACAGAGAGAGAGAGAGACAGGCAGGAGACAAACAAGCGAGGAGAGAGAGAGGAGAGAGGAGAGAGAGAGAGAGAGAGAGACAGGCAGGCAGAGAGGAGATATAAGAGCAGAGAGAGAGAGAGAGAGAGAGAGAGAGAGACAGACAGACAGACAGACAGACAGACAGACAGACAGAGAAATAAAGGCAGACAGACAGACAAACAGACGGATGGACAGACAAATAGAGTCTCAGACAGAGAGACAAGCAGGCAGAAGACAAAACGTAGGCAAACAGACGGACCAAGAAACATAGAAAATCATCTTTTTCCTTGTTTCAGAGCGTTCTCTTAAACACATTTTGCTATCAAATATTCTTTAAACATTTGGCGATGGGAGTGAACGGACAATACGTGTGTAAGTGTTTCTTTTCTTTCACGTGGAGAGAGAGAGAGAGAGAGAGAGAGAGAGAGAGAGAGAGAGAGAGAGAGAGAGAGAGAGAGACAGAGAGAGAGACAGACAGACAGACAGACAGACAGAGACAGAGAGAGACAGAGAGACAGAGACAGACAGGAGACAGAGAGACGGAGACGGAGAGAGAGACAGAGAGAGAGAGAGAGAGAGAGAGAGAGAGAGAGAGAGAGAGAGAGAGAGGGCAGTTAGTACTCAAGAAGGGTGACTGGTCAGTTTCTGGTCATCCCAGACTGGGACTTGGTGTCCTGATCTCCGCTGTCTTGGCATTGTGAGGAATTATTCTGCTGTGACTGACGTGCGCACAGTGGGCCCAGAAAGGAGACTGGCATCCCCAGGGAACAGGATACGGCCTGTCAGCCTTTCTCTTTCTCTCTCTACGTCTGTTTCGATTTCGATTTCTGCTTCCAAGTTTGTCTGTGGTTCTCTTCTGGCTCTCTCGTTATCTGTCTGTCTGCTTATCTGCTCCTCTCTCTCTCTCTCTCTCTCTCTCTCTCTCTCTCTCTCTCTCTCTCTCTCTCTCTCTGTCCGTCTGTCTGTCTGTCCTGTCTGTCTGTCTGTCTGTCTGTCTCTCTCTCTCTCTCTCTCTCTCTCTCTCTCTCTCTCTCTCACACACACACACACACACACACACACACAACACACACACACAC
>JADBJO010000318.1:250000-252500 GCA_016801955.1 Conus betulinus | reverse complement strand
TGCAGTTGAAAGAGTTCCATCTCTCTCTCTCTCTCTCTCTCTCTCTCTCTCTCTCTCTCTCTCTCTCTCTCTCTCTCCTCTCTCTCTCTCTCTCTCTCTCTCAACACGCCAGCATATCAACATGCGCGTGTATGTATGCATGTATGTATGTATATATGTATGTATGTATGTACATGTATATGTATACATGTATGTTTGCATGCATGCAGACACATACACACACTCAAACGTGCGCATGCGCTCACACACACATGCACACGCACACATTCACACACTTACACACGCATTAAACACACGAGCACATACGATCGCGCACCGCCTACACACACACACACACACACACACACACACACACACACACACACACACACACACCACACACGCACGCAGGCACGCACACACACACACACACACACACACACACACACACACACACACACACACACACACACACACACACACACACACACATATATATATATATATATATATATATATATATATATAATATATATATATATATATATATATATATTATATATATATATGGGCCCGGCCCACACGCCCATACTTATACACGCGTACGCTCTTCACATGGACATAAAAAGATAATATCGACACGACCAGTATTAGGTAGGTACTCAAGGCCTGGCCAGTGCGTTCGGGTAATGGGTAAGCCAGTCATCTGCTAAGTGGTAGCCATGAGACGCTCATCCTCAATTCTGTCATCTTAGTCATTAGTTCACTTTATCCATCAAACTTAAACCATGCGTAGTGTGGTCTCAAAACATAGCGGATAATTATGGTGTAGCGTATATGGAGTAGTCCGCACGCAGTAACACCTCCTTGATAAAACTGAAACTGAAACTAGGGTCACAATTCATTTGGCATTCAGAAATGTCTTAGGATCTGGTTTTTGGGATTTGTATTGTTAAAGAACATTGGACACACTCATGTGTCTGACTACCTTCGACAAAAGAACACAACTCTACCTTACTGTCATACCCACACGAGAGCAGCGTCTCTTGTGTTGGAGTAAGGAAGCCATTGTGTCCTCATCAAGACTTCCAGCACGGTTGTAAATTAGTTTTTCTGCACTCCGTGTCTATCTCCTCCCCCCCACCCCCCCCTCCCCCCCCCCCCCCCCCCCCCCCCCCCCCCTACATTTGACTCTGTCTCTACCTCTTTGTATCTGTCTGTCTTCCTGTTTGTCTGTCTGCCCTCTCTCTCTCTCTCTCTCTCTCTCTGCTGTCTGTCTGTCTCGCTCTCTCTCTCTCTCTCTCTCTCTCTTCTTCTCTCTCTCTCTCTCTCTCTCACATAAGGAATGTTACGAATTTACTTGTTTTTGTTAACCTTTGATTTGATACACACTAGGAATGAATGTGTACTATTTGTTTGCAGGAAAGAAAGAGAGAAATGTTATTGTTCTGTTACGCCGTCCCCCCCCCCCCCCCCCCCCCCCCACCCAAAAGAAAAGACCTCTTTGGTATGACAATAAAATTTCAAAGTGTCAAAGTGTCAAGTGTCTCTCTCTGTCTGTCTGTCTCTGTCTCTGTCTCTCTCTCTCTCCTCTCTCTCTCTCTCTCTCTCTCTCTCTCTCTCTCTCTCTCTCTTGATGTGGTAGAGTTGAACGTCAGGAGCTAAGCCGTAATTTGCCGAAAGACGTTTTAACTTCTACAAACATAAAACTGAAATAATTCTGGAATACTGGAACACAGTACATGAGATTTCAGGGAAAAGTGAACAGCTTGTCAACAAAACTAATACTGATCATTTAAAGTTACATTTAACGAAGGACATCAACTGTGACAGTGCGAAACACGGGACAATTAAGACGAGGAAGAAGATTAAAGTATTTTAGCTGTCCGTTTTTTGTTTGTTTTTTGTTTTTTAAAGGGGTAATATTTGCGTTAATAAATCGAAAAGCCGTAAAGCTTCAGGGTCAGATGGCATCACTGAGGAACTTTGAAGTATGCTCATAAAACAGACACTGTTATTCTTTGAATTTCTTTTCAGCTTTCTTAAATTATCTCTCTAACAGGGGATTTTATCCTGAAGCTTGATCTGAATCCATTGTCCTGCCTCTCTATGAAAAGATGAGGTGGATACTCCTGACAACTAAAGAGGTATTTTCTTTGTCTAATAAGGTGGACATTAAAATCTGCAGAATATTTATCAACCATAGATTTCAAGAAAAGGGTGGAGAAAAGAATATTACTGGTGAATCTGTAGCGAAAATTGAAATTATTATTGTACTATAGATCATGCGTTTACTTTGAGGTGTTTTGAACAATTAGTACACTAAAGCGTAGGTCTCATGTCTACTTTACCGACTTTGGGAAGGCATTTGATTCCATCCATAGAATGTTCTCTGTCTTGTTCAGTTGAAGGCTGATGGTCATGGAAAACTATCGAAGCAAAGTGACGTTTGAATCCCTGTTCTTTTCTCACTGTTCATGAGTGAATTAACGTCTGAGATAAATGGACAGCATGGCGCACA
>JADBJO010000318.1:225000-227500 GCA_016801955.1 Conus betulinus | reverse complement strand
CCATCAGATTGTTCTCTGTCACTCATTTCTGTAATCAATGACAAACAATAGTGCTGTCTGTTTCACACACTGCAACACAGAGGAAGTTTTCCGACAATCGTTAGGATTTCTTACATCACCTTTCTATGCTAAGTAACATTGATTGATTTTGTCCACTTTTTTGGATAAAGTACTGTACAGTTATTAAAAAAAAGTTGACTAAGGAAACCCCAAAAGTCAAAACTATATTTGATATAGAGCTATGCTGTAAACAACTCACTGACAATGCCGTCTGGTCCAGCAGCTTTACGACTGTGAGTGCGTGCGTACGTTTATTTTCCTTAAAGTTTCTACTTTGCAACTGACAGTTTCTTATCAATTATTTGGGGAAAAACATTGTATTGGAATATATATATATATATATATATTCTTCCATTATTCTTCCATTATTATAGTAATGACTTGGCAAAGATTTGAAATTAAAAGAAACAAAATTGAAGATGAAATAAATGGGAAAACGTATATCATAAATATGAAAACCCTTCACTAGCTGCATGAGAAAACTATCGCAATCCCCTCTCGAAGGCAGATCGACATGTATCGCCTGCTCCGAAGCTTTCGTCCACTGAATCGGACTCATCAGGGGAGACACGGCTGATTGTGTCTGTGCTCTTGGCGTCAAATAGAGACACACCACAGTCCATAATTCTGTGGTGTTCAGACCGCCAAGGGTTCGAAAAAAGAATCCAACAGCACCCCCAAAGCAACCAGCGAAAGGTAGTATAATTAAACAAACGAAAGTGTGGAGAGAGGAAAAAAAGTCGTTGAAAAACTAAAAACATTTACGCAAACAATATAAAATGACTATCTTTTTAGCCTATGCTTGAGGATCCATTTAAGGATGCAAGGGAGATCAAAAGATATGAAAACAGTCTGAGTGGTCAGCTCTGCTGTTCAATAACCCAAGCATTGTCAGCGGCTAAGAATTGTGCAGAACAACCTTTCCTTGGATCTCCTAAGAGATGCAATCACCCACTAATTGACCAAACAATATAATGCTGAACAATTAAGTAGTGGGGGAAAACAAGTGCAGGTTAAAATTCTTCCATCATTATAGTAATGACTTGGCAAAAGATTTGAAAATGTTTTTTAATATTATATATATATATATATAGATATATATATATATATATATATATATATATATATATATATATATATACTGCTAAAATAGTATGGTAAAAGGAAGTTTTAAAATCATCAACAGCTGAAATAGTAAACAACTGCAGGCACAAATGGAAAATCGTTGTCAGCAAACGCACCCTGAACTGTAAACAACCTGAAAAACCGAACAACACGTGCAGCCAATCCGCACGTGCAAACAGTGACATTAGGCCATATAACACCGGCAGTAGGCGACCCAACACCATCCTGAGGAGAGCCAGCGCTCGAAACAGATCTGTTGATGATTTTAAAACTTCCTTTTACCATACTATTTTAGCAGATGTTGCTCCCAAAGGGTTTGAGCACTTTGAAAGTTTTATTAGGCGTTTTAGTACTATTCTTGATATATATGTATATATATATATATATGTATATATCTATCTATCTATCTATATATATATATATATATATATATATATATATATATATATATATATATATATATATTTGTCAGAACCACTTTATATGCGTAAACCAATTGCATTTGCCGGATGTCTTTTTACTTCCAAATTTGCATTCTGTCCCAAAACTGTTACCGAAGAGACTTACTCATTTAGAAGTGCATCATCAAACTGTTTTTTTTTTTCCCATCCCGTTTAAAGTGTATTCTCATGTGTGTTCATGCAGTAGCTGACATGGTCTCCATTATGATGCGTATCTTATCAAATTATCCGATTTCTTCAGCAGTTTATGGAACAGATGTTGTAAATTTTGTACACTTGGAAATAAACCAACCTTTACCAGTATAACTTTCGTTTGGTTTTGTTTTTCATGCATAAACATGAATTGATAACATCCAGTTAGGCTAACCACAATCACACTTTTTTTCTGAAATTCTTCTGACAGAACATCACTAGATATCACTAACACATTAACAAAATCCCTCTCACCAGATTTTTGAGTAATACGGTAGCCATGATTTTTACTTACTGTTGGCCATTTTGATCGTGCGCAAATACAAGAAGATAAGTGTTTTCTCGTTCTTCGTTTTCACTGTCCTAAATGTTGTTTTGTTTTTGTCTGAAGAAGACCCATGAGGTCAAAATGCAAATCCTGTACTTCGTCTATGTCCTTGGTGCTAACTAACCCCCTCTCTTTCTAAATGTTGCTCCAAAACTCTATGTCGTCGAAGTGCGAGGATCGCCTGGTTTATTCATATTAACCTTCTGAGAATCTCCTATACTGCTGAATTGTATCTGCCTCGTGGTATCCCTGCTTGGAGGAGGACTGGGTCCAGGACTGCTCACAATGTCTCCGCATTGGAGTAAAAGTTCCACCAAAGCAGGTAGGAGAACAG
>JADBJO010000318.1:157500-160000 GCA_016801955.1 Conus betulinus | reverse complement strand
AGTCTTGCACGCAGACTTTCCGTGTCTGTTTTTGCACGTAGGCCCTACCAGTCTCTTTGTCCCCATGCCTGTCGCTGATTGCAATGAATATCGAAACGCCAGTAGGCTACATAGCGAGGAAGCATCCACTGACGTAGTCGATGACGTCAATGGTACAAAACGCCCATTCTTACATCAGTAAAGCTACCAAATAATGTCTTGATTTTTTTTTTTTCTCATGCATGTTCACACTACTACACACGCGCGCGCACACACATAAACATGCACACACACGTCTCTCTCTCTCTCTCTCTCTCTCTCTCTCTCTCTCTCTCTCTCTCTCTCTCTCTCACCACACACACACACACACACACACACACGCACACACATTTTCCCTTATCCTCCTCCTCCTCCTCCCACACGGCCCTCCCTCCCCAACGTTCTCTCCCCCCCAACCCCCCCCCCCCCCTCCCCACCTACATACACCACTACAACCTCCTTTCACTCCGTGGGAGGAAGAGTAGGAGGAGGAGGAGGAGGAGAGGTCAGACCAGAAACGTTGTGCACGTGCTGATACAGCGAAGGGCTAGGCGTACAATGCTGCTGCTCGCTGTCGTGGCCCTGGCATCGCGGCTCTGGCCCCCCCTCAAATCCTTTGATCTCAGATCCGATGCTTCAGCTGGGCCAGGACAGTGCGCGGAGATAACGCGCACCTGCTACAAACTGATCACTCTGTTCCACTCTGCTCTTCAGGCTCTTCGCCAACCAAGCACTCGAGTGGGAGGGAACGACTGAGAAAGAGACTGAGGAGGTTAGGGATGGGGTGTGGGTGGGGGTGGGCTGGGGTGGGGTGGGGAGGGGAGGGGTGGGGGAGATGGGAGAGTGGGTGGAAAGAGAGAGAAAGAGAGGGGGGGGGGGGGTAGGGAGAAGGGGAGGTTTGATTTACTATTGAAATCTAGAAATGGATAGGAGGAGACGATTTGCTTTTCCCAGTTAAAAAATATAGATGATGATGATGGAGACAGACCAGACAGACAAACGGACACAGAGAGAGAGAGAGAGAGAGAGAGAGAGAGAGAGAGAGAGAGAGAGAGAGAGAAGAGAGAGAGAGATTGTTTCCACGCAAAATGAAACAAAATTCAGAAACCCACAAGAACAAGAGAGAGAGAGAGAGAGGGGGGGGGGAGGGACAGAGAGCACACACACACACACACACACACACACACAAAGACTGGGACCACACCAGTCGAGTTTCATCCACTTAATGGATGCGTTTCTGAGAGTGTTGCTCAAATTTCCTGACCAACACTGCAGGTGTCTGTATCTCTCGGGCCTGGTTGACGCCGGGATATATTATGAAAGGAAGCGTAGAGTACAGCCCTGTCATGTAGTCTCAGACCGAAATGGAAATCCGTAGCATCATCTAATCATCCTCATTCTCATCGATCGATCACATAAAAAAAAAAAAGTCTCAAATTCTGTGGGCCTTCATGCCCTGCTCTCATGGTGACCTCAGTTTCGATGTCCTCTCCACGTCTGTGGCCTTGGTTTGGTTCCGTCGGGGTCACCGGTATCGGCGAGTCCATGGGGGCTGTCGTTGGACGGGACGTGGTGGCGCCCTCCGGAGGGAGAGCTCACTCACGCCGGCTCCGCGACTAAGCAATTATTGTCGTCAGTAGGGGGCTTAGTAGGTGGTGTCCTGCGTATGTTAGATCAGAACAGGCGCCACTGAACACCACTGAAGTGACTCGGCAGCAGTGCAGTGTCTCCTCCGGTGGGTTTGCCTCTTGACGACTTAACATTGACTGCTGCCTGTGGATTGCCGGTGCCGGGGCTGCGGCGGGGGCAAAAAAAAAAAAAAAATGAACATTATTATGAATGACCTGTTCCCATTTTAAACCACCCCCCACCCCCACCCCCACCCCCCGGCTCCCCACACCCCCTACCCCAATATCCCCCCCTCTCTCTCTCTCTCTACTTTTCCCTCCTCAACTTCACCCTAAATATACAACGAAAACCTTTCCCGCCACTCATCAGAACAGCCCGTGTTCTTCCTTTCAGTCCCTGTCCAAACACCTCAGCTGCCAGAAAGGTCACAACACCCCCTCGCTGCTGTTGGCCTCTCGTCTTACAGCACCTGGGCAACACACTTATAAGATGTAGTGGACCCCCACCACCACCTCCTCTCTCCCCCCAGGAAAGTCACAACAATCCTCGCTGCTGTTCGCTTCTCATCTTCCAGCACTTGGCAAACACACTGAAGATGTAGTGGACCCTGCACCACCCCCTCTCCCCCAGGAAAGTGACAACAATCCTCGCTGCTGTTGGCTTCTTTTCTTCCAGCACTTGGCAACACACTGAAGATGTAGTGGGCCCTATACCCACCCCCCACCACCCCCCCCCCCCCCCCCCCCCCCCCCCCCCCCCCATCACCTTCAGCTCTCTAGCCCTTTCTCCGTCCTGTCTTCTGGTAGTTGCTCAGATGAAGTTTGTGTGGGAGAAGATGTTCATTGCAATAATG
>JADBJO010000318.1:142500-145000 GCA_016801955.1 Conus betulinus | reverse complement strand
TTCATAAATTTTTTGTATCAAAATTATGGAAGTGTTCTGTTTCTTTGACCGCATCTAGAAGTGACATCCGTTAGAAAACAGCATTCCAGGGCGGATCATTTTGTGCACCATGACTTGCAAAAAAAAAAAAAAAAAAAAAAAAAATGCTGGGTACAAGTAAGGCCAAGGGGAAGAGATTCTACGGAGAGAAAGAGTGGAGGAGGACGGGCGACGACTCAGGAAGGGGGAGAGGGAGGGGTACATATCTTATACGCTTTTACCGAAAAAATGTACTCATCGAGCAATTGTGACGCAGGAGGAGGGTTGGAAAACCAGACGTTACTTCTGGTTTGGCCAGTGATGTACACCACAGGAACATCTGGACCCCCTCTGTCCCCCTTTTCCTTTCTGCACACTTCAGCCTGCTCACGGTCACTCTGTCTTCTCCGTCTCAACTGATTCTCTCGCCCCACTCTTTTCTTAACAGTCTGTCTGTCTATCTGTCTGTCTGTCTGTCTGTCTGCCTGTCTGTTTGTGTCTGTCTGCCTGTCTGTCTGTTTGTAGGTCTGCCTGTGTGTCTGTCTGTGTCTCTGTGTCTGTCTATCTGTCTGTCTGTCTGTCTGTGTCTGTCTGTGTCTGTCTCTGTCTGTCTCTGTCTCTGTCTGTTGTCTGTCTGTCTGTCTGTCTGTCTGTCTGTCTGTCTCTCTCTCTCTCTCTCTCTCTCTCTCTCTCTCTCTCTCTCTCTCTCAATTCTGTCCTCTATCTCTCTCTCTCAACGTCCGCACATTTGTCAACCAAACATAAAAGACGCTACGTTTGTCGAGCTGTAGCCACAGGCATAGATACTCCTCAACACGCATCGCTTTGTCTTTCCATTCCCTGTCTGCCATGTACCACCCCTTCCTTTTTCTCCCTAAATGCTGCGTCCACAAGTCTGGCTAACTCTGGAAGTTAAGGGGGTGTCACTGATGGTCCTGTACAGTTGCATTATGGGGGAAAGTGATGGATCAATAGGATTAGAAGCAGCAACATTTTCGTGGCAGAAGATTTCTCCTCGTGTCAATGATCTGACCCCCAAATTTGAAGCAGGCTAGATCTTGGGGGGAGGGGAGTGATGGCTGCTGTGATCGTTGATCATTTGATAATTGACAGGGGGAAAAAGCTCTTTTGGGTGACAACTGGCAGCATGCACAAATTCAAACAGGGGGATGACCGGCCATCTGGCCAAAATTGCCCCTGTGCTGGTGTGATAAAAAAAGGGGCAAACCTGATCATACATGCACTGGTCGAACTGTCCGTCCCTGGTGAGTCGAACAGTGTCGCTGGTGAGTTGTGTTCGGGGTGCCAGGGTGACCACAGGGTGGGCAATCTGCCGATCTCACGTGCAAAAAAAATGGAAAAAAAAAAAAAGCATGGCTTGTATAAAAAGTAAACAAATTGTTTACATTTCCGTCGTGGGATATGATCATCTTGTCATTGAAGAACGATTGTAATCTTACGAATTTTATGTACGAATTTGATTTTGTTAGTCTGGTTGAAATATTTTTTGGAAGAAACGTCCTGATATCTTCCGGGGATAAGGTGTTTTGCTAAATCCGCTATCAAATTATTCAAACAAGGGAGACAATCAGGAGGGATAGTTTGCTTAATTACAAATGAGCTATTTCCTTTTGTTTAAAACCGTTGATGTGTCTTGTTTAAACTTCTGGGTCGTTCTTACTGATGAAAAGATGTTTGTAATAAGTAAGGATGTTTTTGTGTATACGTACCACTAGAATTTTTTCTCTGTTTTCTGTGCACATTTTGACATTGATAGTGGAATTAGCTTGCGCGAACGTTTATGTCGCCCTAAATGGTGACTCCAATAACATAGAAGAGTAGCTAATATTTCTCAACAATGTTCTAGCAATATTATTTCTGACGGTTAATGCCACAGTCACTCTCTTATCTCTAGTCGTAGTTCTGAAGATTGTATCATGAATAATTAATGGATACTTGTTGAATTATACACTGCTTTGGATGTGTCTATTCTCAATAGAACAAGTAAAGATGATCTTAAAGGTTGCCAAACGTATATATCTTATTCCGGATGCAGTGTAAATGATTTTTCTTTTTTTCAAATGAACTTCTATCTTTAGTATATGAGTTATGCGAACGAAATGTGTTTGAAACGCATAGTAGAATCATACTATCAACAAAGTATCATTACGAGTTTGCACTTCCAAAAGAAAATATCGTCAATGCCAGCACATAGGCACCAATACACGTGTTTGCTGCAAAGAAGTTCCAAAGTGTGAACAGGCAAACGCCTAATGAGCTTGTCTACGATAAAAATAATAGATTCTCTATGCATTTTTTTTTTCAGCTATAAGACGTATCCACTATGAAAGGGTTATAAATGGAAGACATTAGAACACCCTCCAAAGCCTACAGTTTGCTATATGATCTCGATGCAGATGGAAGAGCAACTGGCTGGCGAAGATTTGCCTTTGTTTTGTTTGAAAATGGGTTTGGATTTTCC
>JADBJO010000318.1:117500-127500 GCA_016801955.1 Conus betulinus | reverse complement strand
GCCACACAATCTGATCAAAATTCATTTACTTCAAACATCTAGTACATGAACACACACACAATGACTTTTCATTGCCACGTAAGGAGAGAAAAAAGATCCCAAAATGCCATCTCAGTTGAATAGAAAGCGTGTAGAAAATTAGGCAAAAGGGAGAGAAGAGGCAGAGGACTGGGGGAGAGATGAGCAGAGTGAGGTGGAAAGGGGTGTGAAGTCAGAGATTGTTCAGGAAGTCAGTAGCAGACATGGCCGAGTCCTGGAAAGAGAGGGGAGGGGGGGGGGGGGGGGGGGGGGATGGCGGGTTAGACATTGATGATTGTCAGAAAAGCAGGCAGTGTGTGTGTGTGTGTGGGGGGGGGGGTGAGGGGGGGGACAGGTTATTTCCTAAGGCTCGACTATTTCCTTTGACCTGAATGGCCCACTGGGCCTGTGTGGGGGGGGGGGGGGGGGGGGGGGGGGCGCCCGAAGATGGCACATCGATTGTCCAGCCACCAAGGAGGCGAAGGAGACATCTGACACTACTATTCGAGCCTTCAGTACGACTGATCCCTCCAAACCCGAAGTCTGGTTCGCAGTTTCACTACACGTCATTGTGAATTCTAATAGGATTCTCATAATCTAACAAGCGCTTTAGTGTCATTTCTGCAAGGTTATACTCGAATTCTCTTTTAGTCTTCAATCCTTTTCACTATCATTTTTTTTAATATAGTAGAATAATGCACCAGGTTACAGTTGATACTTACATTCCACTCTTTCCTTATTCATTCTGCTTTGCAAATGTGTCCAGGTCCATTTAACTAGCACATCTCATGTATACATAGTGGACTTTATAGCACTATGTCTGAAAAGAAATGGATTCCAAACATAGCAGACTTCATATTACAATGCTTGAAAACAAATGAAATCAAATCACAGCTGACTTTACAATGCTTGAAAGGAAAAGAAATCCACGCATAGCGGACTTTACATTACAATGTTTGAAAGGAAAAGAAATCCACGCATAACGGAGTTTACATTACAATGCGTGAAAGGAAAGGAACTCCACGCATAGCGGACTTTACATACAATGCTTGGAAAGTTTGACATTACGCATAGCGGACTTTACATTACAATGCTTGGAAAGAAATGGAATCCACGCATAGCTGACCTAGCATGAAAATGCTTGGAAAGAAATGGAATCCACGCATAGCTGACTTAAGATTACAATTCTTGAAAAGAAATGGAATCCACGCATAGCTGACTTAAGATTACAATGCGTGAAAAGAAATGGAATCCACCCGTAGTGGAACTTTACATTACATTGCTTGAAAAGAAATGGAAACCACGCATAGCTGACTTCAGATTACAATGCGTGAAAAGAAATGGAATCCATGCATAGCTGACTTTACATTACAATGCTTGAAAAAAAAAAAAAACACAGAATCGACGCATCATCTCAATCAGATCAAGAAAGCTGGAAGTATGGACGACAGGGCAGAAAGGGGAAGAGTTTTAGGGGGAGATGGGCAGGATGGTAAAGGGGCCAGCAGAGGGCAGACACTCGCTCCAGACGTGTATACATTAGAGTCGTGGCAAGGAAGGTAGAATGGGCTGAATAGGAGTATGAGGCCATTTTCTAATGGCTACGGCTATTTTCTACTTCCTGTCTGGGTTCATCTGCCCAAATCTGAGTACCCTGAATAGTAAATCGATGTTCCCACAATAAAGCCCAAAGAAAATTTCTGAGGTCACACTGCACCCCAACATCAGTTCTATGCGTAGTGTTTACATTATGTTTTCTTGCAGGTCATTTGTACCTTAGGCAGATCTGATTTTCTGGGCCTGGCGTCCAATTCACATTTTCACTCTACACATAGGATGTCCCACCAGTATTCATAAAATCCTACAAGCAATTGAATGTAGGCTTTGATCCACAGTGCTGATCTGTGCTAAAACTTGTCAATGGTGAAAGAAAATGCACCGCTGATCCCTGCATATGTTAATCACAATGTATGATTTTGGTATTTATTCTGCAGTACAACTTGGGTCTATGCATATTTACTTCATGCATATGATAATACATACAACTGCGTGTATGGTTTATACGAATATCGTAAATAATACGCTTACACGTATATACTCTACACACATATGCTTACATACCCTCAAGAGTGTAATAAACCAAGAAATGTGTAGGAAATGCAGGAATTCTTCAAACATGCGAGATAATGCATACCCCTTTTAGCTGTGGTTTGCAATGGGTAGTTTGCCGTTGGATTTGGGCATGCAAGTGTCTGTAACTAGGACGAAAGGGAAAGGAAAGCGATTAAAACCATGAGTAGCTTGACGGGCTAAACTTCAAAAACACTAAGCGCTTTAGAAAATAAAGAGCATTGCCTTAATAGCCACTTCCCTTGATTAAATGATGCATTATGTCTTAGGCCCAAGCCTTTCACCTTTTGTCGTGTGTTGGTCCGTGACGAGTGAATTCAATGACCGAACCAGAAATGTCAAAATTCAACGCCCACCAACTCCAACTCTTGGGATAAAAATAAGCTTGAGGTCGTGAAAACTTCTGTACATACCCCCACCCTTGCATGACAATCCTACTGTGATAATGACGGGCATGAGTTGTGTGGACACACTGCCTGAATACGAATGCATCCCAAGCATCATCTGAATTTAATCAAGAAAACAAGAGTGAAAGCAAGGTGGCACAGAGGCAGAGGTTTGATGGAGAAATAAGAACATGAAAAGAAAATAAGAAAAAAAAACTGAACAGAGGGGATGGGAAGGGGGGGGGGGGGGGGGGTGCGTGGGGTGAAGTGACGAAGCTTAATCAGATGGCCAGTACCGTATACGACATAGTCATGCCCAGGGAGAGGGGTGGGATGGAGAAGGGGGAAGGTGGTCAGGCAGTCATGGCTGTCAGAAAGGACAGGCGGCGAGGTCAGGTTATTTCCTAATGGCCAGGATTATTTCCTCTCTCCTGCCGGTCCCACCGGCCCGTATCTGGCCGTCCGGTGATGGCAAATCGATGTTCCCGCTGCCGGGGATCGAAGGAGAGGTCAGACTTCACACGCCCTTCTCACATCAGTCCCGTTCCGTGGTGTTTACATTGTGGTTTTAATCACCTGTCCTTCTACCTGGGCAGAACTGGTTTTCCAGATCCAGTGTCTAGTTAACGCCTTCGCTGAATGTATTGTGCGTCCCAGAAAGAATTTTACGGTCGTCCCAGTACTATATCGTTGTCAGTCCGAGATGAGACTTGTGTAGGGAATTGTACTAGCTTAGATTCCTTATTTACGTATACAAATCACATTCCGCATGTATCATCTTAATTCTGCAATATAAACGGCTGAAATCCTTGGTGTGAGTTTCATATTGATCTTGTCAAATCAATAATACAAAATTAGTCTCTGAAAAAGGCTGCGTTGTATATGGAAAATCCTATTCACAGTCAGCATCGAATCAACATCTGCACGTAAGTGGATGGCTGCAATGTTCCTGAATGAAAAGGAAAATCACTGTGCTGCCAAACGAAAGAAGAAACAAAGTACAACACTAGCACTACGCGTTTCCACCTGTTTGGTCTTCTTCAGGCAAGACAAACAGCAACCATGCCAATGAAAACAAAACACGGACAGACAGTCACTTCTCTCCTCACGTTGGGCACGAAATGGATGTGGACCAAAGAGGTCGAAACGTGTAGTGTTTGTTTTGTGATCTGTGATCTGTCCGTTCTTTCATTTGGCGGCTAGAGTCATTTTTCTTTCAATTTTGTTTCAATTTCCGCCTGCTGCGGTCTCACTGTGAAACTTACAATGTTCCTGCCAGGCCAGAGCTTTCGCACTTCATACCAGTGTGAGGGTCCCTCTGCTCAGCTTGTCGCCGTTCAATCGCTGTTCAAAAGCATTAATTATCTTATGCATTAAGTTCGCTCTTTCATGTGATGTGCGTCATTCGCAAGATCTGCCCCGTTGGTGACATCACTTTAAGCCTTTGGGGCTGATGTCAGGTTCCACGCCTTGGCATGCATTGTCTGCAGACTTGTGTTTTCTCTGTTCCCTTGGGCCACACGGGTTAAAATCATTTCCATGTACACGAAATTGCAGCCCAAGGATGGCTGGCTTCTGTAGTCGATTGACTGCGCTTTTGTAGTGTGACATGATTGATCAAGTAATAGGATGAAATCGTGCCCCCTCGTATAACCACACATTCTTTCAACGGCCTGACATTTTAAACATTTAAGACTAAAACAAAATGCCCATAAGATTTTACCTGGACTTCTTTCGACTGAATTCTCTGCAAAAGACTACCCTTAAAGCGGAGTTAATGTCTGGTGTTCAGTGCTGTGCATAATGTTCAGATGTAATTGACGTCTCCTGAGAAGGGCTCCCCGAAACTGACAATACTTGTTTGTGCAGGCACATATACCATGATGAATAGGCTATTTACTATTTGGGAATATAATACTAAGAGACATGTAGACTGCTGTGACTGTACTTCTAGCTACTACATATGTATTTTAATTCAGCCTTTGTGAGACTTCAGATGGCGCTGGATGCTACAGTTTAAAATTGCGGAAGTGCAGCAGACAGGAGGAGCTAGGTGTGAGCGCATATTTTGGTTCGCTTTTTTTTTATTTATTTTTTTTATTTTTTTTTTATAGGGGGCTATGACACTTGGAACCACACAGTATACATTTACATGTTGGTCACCGTTTGATCTTATGCTTATTGGTTTGACTGCTGTGGGACGTTTTTATATTTGTTTATTGCCGTGATAACATCAAATGGTTTTCAAAGAAGATAAGATCAAGATCAATCGTCACATGTTTTCATGTCAGTTAACCCTCTGTTCACAAGGTATGTATCAGCTGCGCAGCCTGCAATAGACTAAACGAATGGTTTGGTTGGATTTCCGGCGTTATGTGTATGCTACATACATCCCGCTAGCAGGACCAACTGTCCAAAAGTGACCCAAGTTCTGGTTTGCATTTGACCACATTTGTCTCATCTTTTGATATGATATTAAGGCCACCAGTCGCTCCGTTTCTTCCTTGCCTTGCCTTGTGAAACTTCCAACCGAGAACATTATTGTTACTTTTGGTATTATCATAATCATTGTGATCATTATGATGATGATGATGATGATGATGATGATGATGATGATGATGATAAAAAGGATGATGATGATCGTGATGATGATTATGATGATGATGATTATTTATCATTATTATCATCATCATCACCACCGTTATTACCCATTGTTATTATTATTATTATTATTATTACTACTATTATTGTCATTCTTATCATTATTATTATTGCTATCATTATCAAGGATACTTATATGGCGCCGATCCTCGATTTGAGGTCAGGCTCTGAGGGTTCTACAATCCACACTTCTCTTGATACAACGGGTTGCCTACCTTAGTAGAGCCAACTGATGAACTGCCTGCTGGCGCTACGTTCAGTTGATTCCTGCATCATTAGTCTGTCAGTCTGTCAAGCAATCAGGTTTTCGTTTACATTTTTTTTCTTTCAGTGCATGTTGTGTTTATATGTGTCATCCACACCAACGGCTAAGCTGCCATGGTCTTCTCTTCCCAAACTTGGTGATAGGATCTTACATGTGTGCAAAATATGCATGCATTCACATACGGAACATTGGTTTATTTTCTCATACGGAGGACTTTTATGGAAATTGAGTCAGAATCAATGTTAAGTTGAAAAAAAAAATCTGCCTGTACCAAAACACCTTAGCGGAGATTGGAACCCGTAATCCCAGGATCACCAGGATCACGAGTCCGCCGCTTTACCAACTGAGCTATGCCGGCCCCTTTTGCCCATTTCCGCCCCCCCCCCCCCCTGCTGCTCCCCCCCCCCCCCCAATCCAACTCCATTCACGACCATCCTTACCATACGCCTCTCCCATTTTTTTTTTTTTTTTTTCCCAGTTTTCCCCAAACGTTAGACTGTTTTGTCACTTTTGGCATGTTTGACGTGTGAATCTTCAGCTGAATAACTTTTCAAACGCCTCATTCTCACGCTTCATTCCTCTGTAAGGTGGGTGCCACACGGAAAGTGAAAGCATCACAAAGTTAGTTCAGGCCCCAAAGCCCACGCTGTGTCTGCCTTACTTTAAAGCCAGAGAATTCCACCCCTCGGAATCCCCTTTCCTTTCCCTTACCCGTCCGCTTCACGTCTTCTCACGCAACTTCAGCTTTGAAGAAGTGTGCAAAGTTCCAGACATTGAATGCGCATGTCATGAGCCCTTTGTCAGCCATGTGCCAGCAGGTGGTCATGTTGAAAGTCACTTTTAGTAACATTATCGCAGTATACACACTCTTGAAAAACAAAAACCCACCCCGCTCTTCTACAGAAGGATTATTCTCTTACAATCTGTCTTTGTTATGTATCTATTGTAATTGAACAATATTGAACTGCGGTCAACATGTTCTCAACATCGCTCTTTTCTGCTGTTTGTTTTGTTTGTTTGATTGTTGTTTTCTGCGCGTGACCAGACGGCAGGGGATATTAACACCAAATTGACACCTGTGAGTGTACTTTAGACATTACGTGAGAATTGCTGCCATCATGAAAATGGTTTACAGAAGGTCTCTGGCATTTGCATAACGTTGATCATATCCATCAGTGTCCTCAGAGCGACACAATACTCAAATCACAATCTTCACATAACTATGGAGTTTGCCAGTTCTGCAACATTCTCCTCCGTTGTTGTTGTTGCTGTTGCTGTTGTCATTGTTGTTGTTGTTATGGTTGCTGTTTTTGGGAGGGGTTTTTGTTTTTCCTTGTTTCTTTTGCTTGCTTTGCTTGTGTGTGTGTGTGGTGTGTGTGTGTGTGTGTGTGTGTGTGTGTGTGTGTGTATACGTGAGGGTTACGTATTTTTAAGGGGTGGAGAGGGGTGCTGGGGGTGGGTTGAGGGGAGCGGGAGGGGGACGTTTAAGTCCACTAATATTAAAACCATCTACAGAAATATGTGTCGAAGAATCCATACATGAAATTTATCAGCTCTAAGGCTACTCAATCATCCCAGGTTTTTCTTTGGGGGAAAAAAATTTTTTTTTTTCGATCGTCATTACACATTTTGGCCTGTCCTTTCGTGTACTTGTCTTTTTTTTTCAGTTGAAGTGCCAGCCAACCATCCCATGTCGTTGTCTTACGAACTTGTAACCCCCACCCCCACCCCCACCCCCCATCCCACTCTCTACTCTCCAGCACAAAACAACGACATAGGAAGAACGTATTGGGCTTCCACTTAGTGATGCATATATACTAGTTTATAATGAAAATATTCTATCATCTCTCTCTCTCTCTCTCTCTCTCTCTCTCTCTCTCTCTCTCTCTCTCTCTCTCTCTCTCTCTCTCTCTCCGACCCTAGCCTCTCTCTCTCTCTCTCTCTCTTCTAGCCTCTCTCTCTCCTCTCCCTCTCCTCTTCTCTCTCTCCCCTCTATCTCTCTCTCTCCTCTCCCCTCTCTCTCTCTCTCCCCTCTGTGTGGTGTGTGTGTGTGTGTGTGTGTGTGTGTGTGTGTGTGTGTGTGTGTGTGTGTGTGTGTGTGTGTGCGTGTGTGTGTGTGTGTGTGTGTTCTCTGTCTCTGTCTGTCTGTCTGTCTGTCTGTCTGTCTGTCTCTCCTCTCTCTCTCCTCTCTCTCTCTCTCTCTCTCTCTCTCTCTCTCTCTCTCTCTCTCTCTCTCTCTCTCTTCTTCCCAGCCCTGCCTCTTTCCTTCTCTTATCAAGCTCATGTATTTGCCGTGGTAGGCAGCCGGCGCGGAACGCTAAAAGCGTGTCAAATACACGGAACCGGAACTGCCACAGATCGGAAATGACGAAACAAAGCTTCTGGAGGGGAAAAGAAAGGAGGAAGTGAGGAGAGGGGAGAAGGGTGGTGTGTCAATTGGCGTGACAACTAGCTGATTGGTACAGCGTTATAAATGTTATCAAAACACGGACAGGTACTGCTGTCATGCTGCGACGGTTAATGTGTCGGGCATTGATTTTCTGCGACAGCAATGCAGGCGATATATATATATATATATTTTTAGATAAACAGACGGACAGACAGACAGAGAGATAGACAAGCAGACAGAGATACGGATATATAAACAGACAGGTAGACAGACAGACAGATCGGTAGATAGGTAGATAGATAGATAAATGGATAGACAGATAGATAAACAGATATCTCTATCTATAGATAGGTAGATAGATAGATAGATAGATAGATAGATAGATAGATAGATAGATAGATATGTAGATAGATATGTAGATAGGTGGATAGATAGCAGATAAATAGATAGATAAAAAGATAGATATTGAATTGAACATGGCCATCATGTAAATGAATAATAAAGCAGATGGATGAATGAATAGCTAAGTAAATGAATAAAAGAATAAATTAAAAAAATGAATAAATAAATGAATAACTGAAAAGACAAATAATAAGAGAATAAATCTATCCGAGCACATTGACCCTATTCCTCTCGACAATACAATCAAAGGACAGCTGCTAGGAAATCAAATGACGTCTCTCCTTCTGTCTGAACATCCGTCTGTCCTTAGACCACACACTGGAGAGAGAGAGAGAGAGAGAGAGAGAGAGAGAGAGAGAGAGAGAGAGAGAGAGAGAGAGAGAGAGAGAGAGAGGGGGGGGGGGGGGGGCTGATCCAGCAGACCCGACAGCCGACCGCTAAAGAGCCTTGGTCAGTCATTGGGGAGACAGGAAGATGGTCCAAAAGATGACATTGATACGTTGGGAGAGGCTGAGCGCGCCCTCTGGCGCCAATCGTTGACCAATCACCTGTCAATCTGACGACGACCGCCAGCTCAGACAGACTTGACGTCAGCAAGATGCGTGTTGGGGACCGGTTCTCTCTCTGGAAGCCTGAAAAAAAAAAAAAAAAAAAATTCCCTCCTTACCCTTTGTAGCCCCCCCCCCCCCCCCCCCCCCCCCTCCACCCCTCACTCTTCATCCTTACTTTTCCTCCTTTGTCTTCTCCCATCATCAAAACACCTCCCTCCCCCACTGTTTAAAAAGAAAAAGAAATGGTTGTGGATGTGGGTGGGAAGATAGGTAAGGTAAGGTAAGGTAAGGGTAAGGTAAGGTAAGGTAATGTTGCCTATAGCCCAGCCCACCGCAATGGGCCATATCAGGGCTGTCACGGCGTTGACGTCAACTCACAAGTCATTCATTCACACAACCCTGTAAAATATATCTCTGAAAACGCACCCGAGGGTGGGATGATAATTATAATAATGCAAAATGAATGTGTCGTAAGTTAATTTACTAGCTCGTTAGTCAATATTTTTGAGTAGGTAGCGAATTGGTCAGCTGGTCGTGGAGGGAGCAAAAAAGAGGGAATGAGTAAGTGAGTTTGTACGATTCATCAGCGGGTGTGTGGGTGAAGTGGAATTTGCGGTAGGTATGTTAGTATGCATTCACACAGACACACACAGACACGCAGACACACAGACACACACACAGACACACACACACACACACACACACACACACACACACACACACACACACACACACACACGCACGCGCACGCACGCACGCACGCACGCACGCACGCACGCACACGCACATGCACACCGCACATACACATACACACAAACGCGCACGTGCGCGCGCATGCACGCTCGCACGCACGCACGCGGACGCAGGCGCGCGCATTCACACACGCGCACAAACACACACATACATACACAAACGCGCGCGCGCGCGCGCACACACCACACACACACACACACACACACACACACACACACACACACACACGAGCGCGCGCGCGCACACACACACACACACTTAACCTTTTGATATTTAGCTCAACAATCATTTTAATAAAGAATAGTACAAACAGTGACTATTAAGTGCGTGCGTGCGTGCGTGCGTGCGTGCGTGCGTGTGTGTGTGTGTGGTGTGTGTGTGTGTGTGTGTGTGTGTGTGTGTGTGTGTGTGTGTGTGTGTGTGTCTCTCTCTCTCTCTCTCTCTC
>JADBJO010000318.1:95000-102500 GCA_016801955.1 Conus betulinus | reverse complement strand
ATGTTATGAAGACTTAGGAGGGCGTTGGTTTGGTGATATTCCATTTCTTATTTATTTTCATTCTCTAATCGCCTCAGAATTCCGAAATCTTATTCAATTTGTTTCAACATTTTCATTCTCCCGCTGATTTTTATGAAACGGATTATTGTGTATTATGCTTGTGATGATGATGATATCATACTATTATTACCACCATCGCCCCTTACGTTGCAACTCCCCTATGTTATCAATCTATTCTGTCCAGATACTCAAAATCAAATGTCAAAGTGTCTTCCTATTACCATTTTTTGTCATCAAAAACAACAAATTTCTTCTCTTCCTTCCACGTCGTTTGTTCAGACAGCAATCTCGGAGGTTCTGACGATTGAAAGGCTTTTGTTTTGAAAGACGAGACAAAACAACGATCATAAATGAGAATACGAACAGAAATGCCAGCTAGTCTTTCCGAAAGTTTTGTTGTTGTTGTTGTTTTTTTGTTTTTTTTTTTTTTTTTTTTTGTAATTGATCTAGTTCAGCTCTCTCTGATTCGCTTGTTCTGTTTTTAGCCCATACCAGTGCGAATGTGTTCGTGTGTAGCGATAATTTTCCCAGCAGAAAACTGGTATGAGCATTTGCAACATTGCCTGTGTTTTTACTCCTTTGAAATGAGGCTGAAGATTAAATATCGAATAAGTGTTCGGCCATATCGTTCATTCCTGCTGCCCTATACTGAGCCGCAGCCAGACAAGTTCTACAGCCAGTCCAGCAATAGCGAGCGGTCAGTGTCAGATCATGTCACAAGCCCACCCACCAGAGGAGACACTGCAGTGCTGTTGAGCTGCAAAAATGATGATTCAGGGCTTGGTCTGAAACCTGCTCTGCCTCATCAGCAGTTTTTCATTACACACAATAAATCAACTTTATGAATCAAGTTTTCCTTGCTTTTGTAATGCAATCTTTAGATTTACCTCCCTTTTCCCTACCTCCCGCCGCTTCTTGCCGAGAAAGAGAGAGAGAGAGAGAGAGAGAGGAGAGAGAGAGAGAGAGAGAGAGACAGACAGACAGACAGACAGACAGAGACAGAGACAGAGAGAGACAGAGACAGAGAGATTCAGTTTCAAATACGGCTGGAGCACAGATACTACAAGACCCTTTCGTCAAAATACAAATTTGCATTCATCTTTTGAACCATGCCATCAGAAATCAGTCTCTGGTCTCTGGATGGGGACCTTACCAGGGGGATGCGTGCTCACATGGTGTTGGTGGTGGGCAGGGGGAAGGGGCGGGAGCTGCGTGCTGACAGAGTAGACAGAAGAGAGTGAGAAGTAGGTAAGATTTGAAACCAGGGTACCACCGCTTCAGTGACCAACATCTCCGGGCCCAGGGGAGCGGGTGGGGGTGGGGGTTGGGGTTGGGTTGGGGTGGGGTGGGGGAAGGACCCTGCACTGGCCCTGGCTGGCCCCTCGAGCCCAACGGAGATCAGGTGGCCCATCGCGTTGATGTATAGATGTGGAAACTGTCAGTGGCTGGTAGTCAGCCTTCCCGGGGCCAGAAGGAACCTATCGGGCAGAGATCAAGCTGAGCCTCAGCCTAGCCCAGGTTGGTGCCGTGGAGATGGGAGGTGGGGGGGGGGAGGGGGGGGGGGGGGGGGGGGGGGGGGAGGGGGGGGGGGGGGAGGAAGGGGGGAGGGGGGGGGGGGGGGGGGGGGGGGGAGGTGGGGAGGGGAGCGAAGAGGTGAGGGCGCGGGCTAGGGGGGAGGGGGGGGGGTGCAGTAAGAGAAAAGAGCGATGGAAGTTTGCAGCTATCAGCGGTGCGCAAAACGCCACCCTCCCACGCAGTGAGTTCTCCTAAACCTTTCAAGGGACCAGTCAGGCCAACCTTGCTTGCCCCACTGTGAAAGGCTCATTATCGATGTATCGATTTAGAGACGGGGGGAGGTTGTTTGAGATGGGGGGTGGGGGGGGGGGGGGGGGGGGGGGGGTGGGGCACGACGAATTCCAGCCAGGCTGCTGACTGTAAGATTAATCGATCTGGGGAAGATGGTGGGTTGAAGGAAGGGAAGCTACCACCGTTTGATTTCATTTGGCTGGAGGTAGCGAATGAGTGGGTTTCAGTGTGTGATGCAGTTATGGGCGGTTTGAAAGGATTGAGCGTGAACAGGGGGAATACTGAACCACTGTACAGTTGGAGATGCTGACGATATGCGTTTGATTGATTCTGCATGTCCTCTATGTCTCTGTGTCTTTGTCTCTCTGTCTGTCTGTCTGTCTGTCTGTCTGTCTCTCTCTCTCTCTCTGTCTCTCTCTCTCTCTTCTCTCTCAGTCTATCTCTCTGTCAGTCTCTCTCTCTCTCTCTCTCTCTCTCTCTCTGTCTATGTCTGTCTCTCTGTCTGTCCGTCCGTCCGTCCGTCCGTCTGTATGGCTGTCTGTCTGTCTGTCTGTCTGTCTCTCGTCTCTCTCTCTCTCCTCTCTCTCTCTCTCTCTCTCTCTCTCTCTCTCTCTCTCTCTCTCTCTCTCCGGGAGAGAGGAGAAAGAGACGGAGGGGGAAGGGGGCGTAAAATGTGTACAATAAAAATATTTGTTGCCAAATTCATCACTTTGGAACGCTTTGACTGTTTGTTTATTGTCACTCATCGTCATTCGAGCACCGGGCAAAGCGGCGCTCTTGTAGCAGGTGCTTTTTGTTTTCCATGTTGTTTATATTATTTTTTTTTTTTTTCTTGCCGTTGTCGCTGACGATCTTATTACTATTACTTTTTCTTCCTCTCTAACTCTTCCGCCTCCTCCTTCACACCTCCTCTTCAGCTCCTCCTCCCGTCCCCTTCTCCCTCCTCTGCCTGCGTGTGTGGTGTGTGTGTGGTGTGTGTGTGTGTGTGTGTGTGTGTGTAGGGGTTAATTGTAAGCTTGCCGTAGCGCGCGTGGATCGTATAGTACAGGCAACAGTTTCATTTTCTTTCCCCTTTCCTCCTCCTCCCTCGTCCTCCTCCTCCTCCTCCCCGTCCTCCTCCTCCCTCCTCTTCCTCCTCCTCTTCCTCCTCCTCCTCCTCCTCCTCTTCCTCCTCCTCCTCTCTCTCTCTCTCTCTGCGTGAGGACATAAGGAAATGTTTACGAATTTATTTGTTTTTTGTTAACCTTTGATTTGATACACACTAAGAATAAATGTTGTACTATTTGTTTTGCAGGAAAGGAAGAGGGAAAAGTTATTGTTCTGTTACCCCCCCCTCCCCCCTTGTCCAAAGACCTCTTTGGTAATGACAATAAAATATCAAAGTCTCTCTCCTCTCTCTCTCTCTCTCTCCTCTCTCTCTCTCTCTCTCCTCTCTCTCTCTCTCTCTCTCTCTCTCTCCTCCTCCTCCTCCTCCTCCTCCTCCTCCTCCTCCTCGTCTCATCATCATCATCATCATTGCCATCGTCAATCATTCGTCGTCGTCGCCATCATCGTCGTCGTCATCCATCATCATCATCATCATCATCATCATCATCATCATCATCGTCGTCGTCGTCGTCGTGGTTATTGTCATCATCATTATCACCATTGTCATCATCATCATCGCCATCATCACCATCATCACTCATAAAGAATGCGACTCAATCCCCCCCCCCCCCCCCGCCCCACTCCCCCCCCCCCCCCCCCCCCCCCCCCCCCCCCCCCCCGGGTATTAAAGTAAATGTGGGTGAGACAGAGAAGGGAGACCGGGATTGGAGGTGGATGAGAGAGCAGCTGGTTGTGGGAGGAAGAGAAGAGAGAGGATGTCTGGGATAGGGAGGAGAGGAAGTGTGTGTGGTGTGTGTGTGGGGGGGGGGGTCGGGGGGGGGGGGGGGGGGGGGGGGAGAGAAAAAAAAGACAATAGGTGCCATCCACTTTCTGTCAGCGTCCGGCGATCGTCATCTCTCTCGATCTCACGGGTGACATGGACAGGAATAACGCGCCATTGCCATTTTTTTACCCTACCAAGGAATCAATTCGGGACAGCATCGTTAGAACTGTAGTATAGTACTCATGAATCAACGGACATCATCGTATCCTTTTTTTTCTCCTTCTCCTTCTTCTTCTTCTTTGGTCGCCATGTGTGTTTTTTCGTTTTGTTTTGTATCACGTTAAGCAAAAAGCAAACAAACAATCAAAAAAGCAGCTAAGTTCATTAGGTCTATTTATTGTGACCCTCTCTTGTTCTAGTAGAGTAGAAAAGGATACGTATGCATGCTCGCACGCGCGCACGCTCACTAACAATACGCTGGCACACACACACACACACACACACACACACACATTCCAGTCCACTTTTTTTTTATTCAAGAAAACAGAAAACCCTGAACACTTTTTTTCCCATAAGTCCATCGGAGGAGAGGGTATTATTGGTGGAAGAGAGAGTGGTGGTAGGGTAGACTTGGGGGAGATAAAATAAGAGGGAGGGGGGAGGAAGGGGGAGGGGACTGGGTACAAAAACAAGCGAAGAAAGTTCACATCACAATTATGTATGTATGGCTCCCAGCAGCAGGAATACATTGTTGGTGTATAATCTACGCGAATAATCCGTGATCATGGCATGCAGGTCAATCACGAACAGCACAGAAACCAAGTTTTATTGTAAACGAATAGAGTTACGGGAGACAAACAGGAGGAGAGTTAAGTCGCCACAACTCCAAAGACCTCTAATCCCCCCCCACCCCCCCCCCCCCCCCCCGCCCCGCCCCGCCACCGCCCCGCCCCGCCCCCCCCGCCCCCCCGCCCCCCAAACGTGTTTTCTACAGAGCCTGTACCCTACATTCCTTCTTCCTTTTCCGACTAGTTTTTTGTTTTGCCTGTAGGTCAACTCTCAAAGTCTTTGAAAGGGTTTCTCGGTTTTCTCTCTTTTTTTCTCAAGGCCCAAATTATGCTTATTATTTGTAACAGAGTGTGCTTTGTGATGTTATGTTGTTTGGTTTGTGAAATGCGCATCTCGCGCACGTGTGTGCGTCCCTGTCCGTTCGTCTTCTGTTTAGGAGTGCCAAGTTTTGGTTTTCCATATGTCTTTTTTAAATAGAACTGAAGCCATTAGTTTTTAGCGTATGTGTGCGCCCCTGATTTAGAGTTTATGTACATAATACCGAACAATCGAATAGTGGGGGAAAACAAGTGCCGATTAACAATTCTTCTGTCATAGAAATAACTTGGCAAACATTAAAAGAGAAAAACAACGGGGAGGAGTCGAGGATTAAAAAAAATGATAACATATAATTAAACAAAGATATGATATCATACATATAAAAACTCTTCTCTAAGCCTTTTGGGGGGACCCATCTGAAATCCCTCTTGAAGGAAGATATATTCGCTGGATTGGACTCGTAGAAGACACACACGGCTGATTGTGTCAATACTCTTTTGCGCGTCAAAAAACAGACACACCACAGTCCATAACTCTGTGGTGTTCACACCCACGAAGGGTTCAAAAAAAGAATCCAACAGCACCCCAAAGCAGCCAACAAAGGTAGTAAACAAACAAAACGAAAATGTGGGAGAGGAAAAAAGTTGCTGAAAAACTAAAAAACAGTATGCAAACTGTATAAAGTCGGGGGCGGGGGGGGGGGGGGGGGGGGGGGGGCGGAGGGGGGAAATCTTTGAGCCTACAACGTTTTTGAGGATCCATTCAAGGATGCAAGGGAGATCAAAAGATATGGAACAGTCTGAGCGGTCAGCTGTGGTGTTCAATAATACCCCAAGCATTGTCAGCAGCTACGAATTGTGTAGAACAACCTTCCCTTGGATCTCCTAAGAGATGCAATCTCCCACTGATTGACCAAACATATAATGCCGAACAATTAAGTAGTGGGGGAAATCAAGTGCAGGCTAACAATTCTTCCGCCATAGCCTTATTCATTAGTATTACGTAGTTACCCTGATGTGGTCCCTCGAAGTCGGCCGGCCTGTAAACAACATGGATTGAATGATATTGTGCCGAATTCGGAATCCCATCTGATCTCAATAAACATTTTAAGAAATAGAGTAACTATCATACTAGGACTGACAATAATGATGATGGTAATAATATTAATGATAATAGTAATAATCATAATGATGATAATAATGATGATATGAACAAGACTAATAACGAAGTAATTAAACTAGAACCTGGGTAGAATAAATCAAGTCTCCTCTTCGCTTCGCTTCGCTGTGTGCTCGGCGTTGAATTAGGGCGAGATTTGCCCACAGAATGAGAGAAACCAGCTGATTAAGTTCATAATCATACGATGTGCTGACTGAGTTTTTCTTCTGGCTAAAAGATGGGCTGGAGGATCAATAAGTTGATCTCATTCACAATTACATGCTGTCTTTTCCATTTTTGTTTGTCTGTTTTGTTTGTTCGTTTGTTTGTTTTTTTCTACACAAACACGACTGAATGATAAACAAGCTGATCTAATTCATAATTATCACGTCCTGGGCTTTTTTTTTTTTTTTTTTTTTTTTTTTTCTGTCTTTTTTCCTAGCAGGGGAGCCAACTCAATTTCCTGCACCGGTTTCCGGGCTAAGCGAGAGAACTGACACGCACAGATGATTTAGTTTCGAAAGGCAGAGAGAGAGAGAGAGAGAGAAGAGAGAGAGAGAGAGAGAGGTAGGGAAATGTAGGGGTGGGTAAATTAGGAAGGAGGTAATGGAGAGTGGGTGGGTAGTGAGCGTGGGTGGGGGGGGGTGGGGGGGGGGGGCAGTGGGGGGGGGGGGGGGGGGGGGCAGGAGCAAGGAAAGGAGAAAGGGACAGAAGGGGTAAAGAAAAAGGTGGAGGGGAAACGGGCGAGGTGCGTGGGGGAGGGAAGGGGTGAAGGAGGAAGAGGAAAGGAAAGATGGAGAGAGGGGGGGGGGGGGGTAGGTGAGTGGGATGAGCTGGGAAAAGAAAGAAGACTGTTCGGCCGAGGTCCGGCCTCAGGAACCCGACTGGTCAAGACAAGACACCGAATGCTGGGTAGGAAAGAAAAAAGTATGGAAGCATTCTGGGTTCAAAAGCTATCGTCTCTCAGGGCCAACTCTCATTTTCACGCGAAAACAGCGAATGTCATCGAAAACAAGTCTTTGTCGTATGGGAATTATTGTTCCAGGAAAAATAAGTTCTTGTTCTCGGGACACTTAGGTGGTTAGGTTTTCTTTTCTCCTTGGAATAAGTAGCTGTAATATATGATTCTATGGTAAACCAAGAAATGGTATCAATCCTGGTTCATGAAACCGAAACTATTTCCCTAGTCAGTGAGCTAGTTTCTGGTCGGGTCTACCAATGGTTTTTCTGGGCAAACAGTTGTTGGAAGGGCGAGAAGGGAGAGAAAATTAATGTTTCTGTTTCCACTGTAAAAAAAAAAAAAAAAAAATGATATCACACTTTTGAAGCCAGTGTGCTTCACTCCAATACCGGCAGCTGGAAGGATTTTTTTTTTTTTCCAGGGAAGGGAAAAGGGAGAAAGGCAAGGAAGGGGGGGGGGGGGGGGGGGTTGGGGAGAGTGGCTGGAGGGGAGAGGTGAATAATCAGTATAGATGTGTGCAATCAGTATACATGTGCGT
>JADBJO010000318.1:75000-77500 GCA_016801955.1 Conus betulinus | reverse complement strand
TAGTGAGAAAAAAAACAAACAAACAAACAAGAGAAGGTGAATGGGTACTCGGCTACTATGACAATGATTTAAAGGGGGAGGCAAGGTTAGGAGGGGGGAGAGGTAGGAGCTGGATTAGCGGGGAGGGGAGATCTGATTAAAAAACAACAACAACAACAACAACAACAAAAAGACGAAATTGAAATACAAAGGTTAAATCCTTCACTGGCAGCAGAGGGAATCACTGACTTCTGTGTCTGGAACAGAACAATGTGCTTATGTCTGACCAGCGTCGACTTTCGTCTGCCGGATGAGCATCATCAGCGGTTCCAGTCTTCACCAGTTGTGGCAGTCCGCCCACGGCATCAAAGACAGAGCACCACATTTTCTAAAATAATGCATGAATCTTAATGAATGAAAAAAAGAAAGAATTCAGCTCATTTGGCGCATTGATATTTACAAACTTGTAAGGTATCATATCATCCAGGATTCTAGAAAAAAAAAATCAAATTGTAAGACATACATTTCAACGAACAAAAAGTAAAAGAAATAGACTGAAATGGATAAATGAATATATAAAATGGATGATTAAATTAACAAATAAGTAAATAAAGTCATTAAACTTTTTGATGTCTACCACCTTGGAAGAGTCAATGTGATCAAGGGGGTAGTTGACATCGCTGTGATAAATTCAGGAAGAAGTGCACAGATCGCTCGTTGGATCTATACTGGATCTGTTGATACCTAAAGATTTGCAAGGTTTGGTCTAATTCAGAGCACACCTCGTATGCAGGAAGAAAAATCAAGTTCTTAGGGAGAGAGGCGGGGTGGGGTGGAGAGAGAGTTATCTATTCAATCACGGCACAGTTTTAAACAAAAAGAAAAAAAGAAAAAGAAATTAGAAAGCTGCAACTACATTTCAAAATGAATCTGAGACCATGTGGATTCAGCGGGGTGCCGACATTTTCGATGTATTTATGGTAATATTTGGAGATTCTGCAGGACCTGTGAGACAGATTTTGGGTAAGGCTTGGCTGAAGTGGATGGACACGGTTCGGGTCTCATGATTGCGCTTCTGGTATACTTTTATTCAAATCATTCATTTATGTATCTGTCTGGGAACTTGATTCATTTATTCACTCTCTGTCCTTGCCTTGCGTGAAGATGATCATAAATCAGACAGACAGACAGACAGACAGACAGACAGACAGAGATTTTCAATAAGAAAAAAAAGGCGTAAGGATCGGATGCCTTTTTTCTTGTTAGTTGTTTTTTTTTTATACGATCTATATTGTAAGGAAATATCAATACATTACAAAATCATACCGGAAAAATATTACATTGTCATAGAAAATGCGAGGTACATGAACAAGCAAACATTGCGTACAAAAAGTAAATGTAACTTGAATACTTGATGCCAAAACCACAATAAACACGAGAGAGAGAGAGAGAGAGAGAGAGAGAGAGAGAGAGAGAGAGAGGGAGACAGACAAGCAGACAGATAGACAGACAGACAGACAGTCAGTCAGACAGACAGACAGAATGACTGGCTGACTGACTGACTGATTGACTGACTGACTAACAAACAGGCACCAGGAAGAGTGAACAAAGAGAATTATGAAAAGGAACCAGCCCATTGCCATCTCTTGAACCTACCAACCAAACGAACAAAGCTAAAAAAAAATGAATAAAATAAACAACAAAAAGCAAAAACAAAACAAAACAAACGGAAACAATACAACACAGAAAGACAATCGTATTCTGACGGACGAAGCTACCCACATACCAGAAAAAAAAATAGTTTGATCTCTGGCTTAGTTCTTAACCGCCTGTGTCCCCGACAGTCATCCATTACTTCCGATCCACTCTCTACAGAGCCTGCGCTTGAAGCTATCTGTTTGTTCATTTTTTTAATTTTTTTTTTTATCATGATTCCAATACATCCTCAGCGTGCTTTGTGCAGCATAGACTCCGTGTATCCGAACCGTTGCGTTTCGCTGCCCACGGCGGAATTAATCTAGTCACAGCAAACGCGACAGGCGTGAAACGATGTCTTGAATCGCGTCCTAAGACAATCCACGCAGCCATGGAAAACAATTTGTTACGCGTGAAACGACATTCATTGATTGCATCCATAGTCGGTCTATGAGTCTTTAAGGAACCGTGACTCTCATGAAGTGATGCCATTGGTGGAATCCGCAGCCTGACCCCCTAACTCCCATTGCTTCCTTGGAAACATACGCCATGGCTAAAAAGACGTCACTGATTGCCTCCAAAGTCTGGCCATCGCTTCCTTGGAAACGGGCGTTAAGCATGAAATGATGTCATTGATCGTAGTCACCCCACTGCATTCTTAAAAAACGGGCTTTAAGCATGAAGGGGCGTCATTGATTGAAGCCATAGTCACCCCCCATCGCCTCCTTAGAAACGGCATAGAACCGGTGACGTAACTGATGGCTTCTAAAGCCTGACCATGTTGTTGACAGCCAGGCCGACGTCGAAGATCACATGGGAGACAGAT
>JADBJO010000318.1:65000-67500 GCA_016801955.1 Conus betulinus | reverse complement strand
CCGGACAGAAGAACAACATCATCAGCATACAGTAGTAAAACTAATTCAACTGCTTCAGGTATCATCTGGATACCATGTCTTCCTTTGCGGGACAATTCCACCGCCAGTTCGTTTATGAAAAAAGAAAACAACTGTGGACTTAACAAGCATCCTTGTTTTACTCCATTTGGACAATCAAAATAATCGGAATACTCACTCTTCACACGCACACATGCAAGCACTGAGTTGTAGACCCCTCTAATAGCCATGTATAATTTACTATTAACACCATTTTTACGGAGTACATTCCACAGAGCATTCCGATTACCGAGTCAAAGGCTTTCTTGAAATCTACAAATGCAATGTAGAGCTTCGATTTGCAGAGTAGATGTTTCTGAATCGAAGAAAATTGATTACAGTTGTGTTTGCATTCTTCAACATTTCTGCTATGATTCTATCCGGTCCTGCACTCTTTCCTAATTTTAAATGTTTAATACCAGCAACGACTTCTTCACTGGAAATAGGTTGATTAAATAATGGCTCAGTTTCATTTTCTTCTATCATACCAGTCTCTTCTTCTTTACTTTTATTATCAAAACTATGAAAAAACGCACACAGACACAGACACACACTCACACACACAGACACAGACACAGACACACCACACACACACACACACACACACACACACACACACACACACACACACACACACACACACATTCACTCACTCACTCACTCACAAACAAACACACACACACACACACACACACACACACACACACACACACACACACACACACACACACACACACACACACACACACACACACACACACACACACACACACACACACACACACACACACACACACACACACACACACTACAACAGACACACACACACACACACACACACACCACACACACACACACACACACACACACACACACACACACACACACACACACACACACACACACATATACACTATAGAGATATATCAACACACATATATACATATATATACATATACACACACACACACACATATATACACACACTAAAGACACACACACACACACACACACACACACACACACACACACACACACACACACACACACACACACACACACACACACACACACACACACACACCACACACACACACACACACACACACACACACACACACACACACACACAACACACACACACACACACACACACACACACAACACAACACACACACACACACACACACACACACACACACACACACACACACACACACACACACACACACACACACACACACGAGACAGAGTTACTCCCGAATTGTGGCATACCTTCTGACAGAAGAACACCTATGAGCTCTTTAAACTTCTGCTATTCACTTTGATTCTATCCCATACACAAAATAGATAGCCCCTGTTCAATAACCTGCCAAACGTCTTCAAGAAAACTGAACTCTTACAAGCCGTGGCTCTCACGTGTTCCTGGATACAGCTTATTGAAGCCTTCTGATGACTCCTTGAATAAGGTTCTTTTGATGATTCGCTGACAGTCTTCTTTCTGTAGGGAGGTTTCTGCAGCCCTTACAGGTATGGTAAAAGACAAGCTTGCCCACTACCCCCTGATGATATCCCCTTTCTGTCTCCTCTTCTTCGCACTTTTGGCATTCCCTCTCTGCGGGATGCATTTAGCTCGATTCTTCTAGTGAAAAAGGGCCCGACCCATCTTATCTTTTTCCTCTGGACAATAGTGAGCAGAATCACTGACAAGAAGCGTTTTCATCTAAATTCAGGGGTTCAATAGAGAGAAATTATGAGAACGTTTTCAGAGATCGTTCCGCATCTGACGAGAGAGATTCTTGTCTCGTCTTTGTCTGTCTGTCTGTCTGTCTGTCTGTCTGTCTCTGTTGTGTCTCTCTCTCTCTCTCTCTCTCTCTCTCTCTCTCTCTCTCTCTCTCTCTCTCTCTCTCCATACATACACAGGACTCTACAAGACAAGGCGATACAATATAATACAAGAACAAGAACAATACGACCCCATAAACACAAAATAATGCGATACAACACGATACAATACAATACAACACTAGAAACAATACGACGCTATAAAACACAATATAATGCACTACAAATCGATACCGTACAATACGACACGATACAATGCGAAACGATACAACGCAATGCGACACAATACAAGACAAGACAGTAATAAAAACAATACAATATATTACAATACAGTCCTATTCGATGTGATACAATACAATGCTAGCACACCTGACACTCACGTAAGCGCCAGCAAGACCCTGTGAAGATAGATTCCACGTATGAATCTTGGTTCCATTTGGAAATGTGTCTGTGTTGTGGTATAGGTTAATTGGAAGAGAAGAAGGGGACAGCCAAAGCCTGAGAACAAACTGTGGGGGAGGTGCTAATCCCCCGGTTGTAGGAGAAGAGTCTTCTGACGAGTGTGAAGATAGGCGATTCCACGTATGAATTGGTCAGA
>JADBJO010000318.1:60000-62500 GCA_016801955.1 Conus betulinus | reverse complement strand
ATACGGTTTAATGGCATTGAAAAGCAGACGTGTATGCCCACAACCTAGAGATGAAGAGACTTCTTGCCTGTGACGAAAAGGGAAGCGGAGAATCGGTATACCTCTGTAAGTCCCCATTTCGTTTTCCAGTATCACTATCATCCCTCCTGCAGAAACAGAATCGGTCTGGTGAAAAACGTGCCTGCAGCTTTTACTACGTGAACGGTTCTTCAGTGTCGTGAAACTTTGCTGTGTAATCTTGAAGGAATAGGCTCTAGTCTATAGATTTTGAAGTCTGGGGTGTTTAACATCAAACAAACAAGTTGGAGTCCTTCCATTTCTGTGAAAGAAAAAGCGTTACAGTTCTGGGCAGTTTTGCCCAGCAGATTTTGTTGCTGACAGCTTGCACCAGATCAATACCAGGCAGAGAGGAAGTGATCCTGAAACTTTCTCAGACGCCAGAAATCTTCTCCTCATTATTCCACATCGCTTCTCCAGCAGTCCTGCTCTCTCTCTCTCTCTCTCTCTCTCTCTCTCTCTCTCTCTCTCTCTCTCTCTCTCTCTCTCTCTCTCTCTCTCTCTCTCTCTCTCTCTCTCTCTCTCTCTCTCTCGCTCTCTCTCTCTCTCTCTCGCTCTCTCTCAACACGTCACATCCAATAAATCGTTATTAACGCAGTCAACATGATAAAGTAGTGTACGCTCCACTCTGTCCCCTGATCTGTTCACTTCTATCTTCCTATCGTTTTCGTGGTGGCATCAATCAAGTTCAGACAGGAACTAGTCAATACTGCATTTTTCGTACCGTCTGACACTTTTCCTGGCATATATTTCATTCTGCCAATATTACAGATTTTGGAATCGAATGCTTTTTCATGAAGCTTTCATTAAGCGTGTAGGCTAAATGCACTTTTCATGGTTTTGACGCTCTTTTCACGCACCTTACTTTCATCCAGCTTTACATTTTTCTTATGGTTCAATATGGTTTCACTTAATCTTCGAACATCCAGCGTTGATTTTTTTTTTTTTTTTTTACAGTTTGATAAATTTTCACATAACATTCGTTCGTTCAGCATTGAATTTTCTTCTAGATTATGGTAGCTTTTCACACAACTTTGGTTCATCCTTCGTATGCTTTCGATATTTTTCATACAATCTTCGTTCATCCTGCATTCAGTTTGTGCTTATATTTTGATATTTTTCCACTCAACTCTCTTTCGTCAAGCTTTTATTTTGTGTTATAGTTTGATACTTTTTTCATACACTTCGATGCAACCAGCATTCGTTTTTTTCTTGTAGTGTGACACTTTTTCACGCAACGTTCGTTTATCGAGCGTTGCATTCTTTATTGTTGGACACTTTTTTCACACGGCTTTCCGTCATCATGAATGTGTGTTTTTCTTACAGCTTCATATTTTGAACGCAACTTTTTGTTAATTAATCACTGCATTTTTCATACACGTTTATACATCTCATATTTTCGTCCACTCACCATTGCATTAAAAATACAATTTCATACTTTTCACATAGTTTCATATACTTCTTCACAGAGCTTTCGTTAAGGCAGCATTCCCTCTGTCATAGGTTGATAATTTGGTTCCCACAGCGTTCGTTTGCCCCAGCATTGCATATTTGTATTGTCTGATTTTCTTTTACACGACTTTCGCACATCCTGCCTAAAATTTTTTCGTAGTTTGATTGTTTCTTCCATAGCTTTGATTCATCCAATAGTTATTTGTTTTTATTTTAGTGTGCTAGTTTTTTTTTTTTTTTTTTCACACAGCTTTGGTTCATCTAGTTGTTTTTTTAGTTTGACATTTTTTCACACAATTTTGGTTCATCCAGCATTCATCTTTCTTATAGTTTGGTTTTTTTCTTAAGCAACGTTCGTTAATTCAGCGTTGTAATTTTCATAGTTTTGTACTTTATTCACACAACCCCTCGTTCATTTAGCATTCATTTTCCATATAAAGTTAGAAAATATATATATATATACTATTTCTATGTTTCTTCTCAAGCCTTTACTCATCCAGCAATGCTTTTTTCTATCATTTCAAAAGGTTTTTTTCGAGCTTTTGATCATCCAGCATTGCATTTTTTACAGTTTCGTGGCATTTTACTTACAGTTTAGTGCTTTTTTTCGTGCATTGTTGTCTCTCTAGCCCTGCATTGTTTGTACGTTTTCAGACCGTTTACTGCAACGTTTGCTCACATATCACTGCATTTTCATTAGTCTTTTTTTTCATGCAAGTCTTTTTCAACTAGCGCTATTATTTTGCCAAAGATTGTTCCGTCATAATACGGAAAAAAAATCTGACCTAGCATCTTTTCTAATTGATGGCGATTTACGTGGCTCAGTTATACGATCTTTAGGTTTTTGGGACATGTAAATGGTGGAATAACGTTTCTGCATATTATGCATTTGTTAACTGACGCAAAATTTCAATTCCAGAAATAGTGAAATTTATCACCGATTTCATTTCCATCATATAAACCACAGGCTTGGTTGGCAATGGAAATATTT
>JADBJO010000318.1:42500-47500 GCA_016801955.1 Conus betulinus | reverse complement strand
CTGGTCCGGTCAATAATGGTGTGTAAGATTACAGCTACAACAACAACACAGTCAAAGTGAAAGAATGAACTCCGTATTATGCCTTTTTTTTTCAGCCGTGATCATGACAAACTGAATTTCATACAAAACAACGAACTGTTTCAATACATCGGTGGCGTCTACGTCTGGGCACATTTAAAAGAAAAGGACTACATTATTGAATGTGTGAGTTAACAGGTTAGCAGAGAAGTTAGTTATTTATCATGTATCTCTGTCTAGCTAACAAGTTAACTGTTAATCTCTCTCTCCCCCCCCCCCCTCTCTCTCTCTCTCTCTCTCTCTCTTTCTATCTGTCTGTCTACCTATCTATCTAATCATCTATCGATTGATCGATCAATCGATCGATTGACCTCTCTATCTCATACGCTATCTATCTATCTCATACTCTATCTATCTCATACTCTATCTCATACTCTACCTGTCTATCTATCTGTCTGTCTGTCTGTATCTGCCTTTCTGTCTGTCTGTCCATTGAACATCCGTTTAGTTACCTGGCTGGCTATTTACTTTTAGACTAGCACAGCGTTGCAATGCCTCATACGTTCAGTCCATTGCGTGCCTCTCTACCTGCTCATTTACCCACTCATTGACTTCCTTTCCTACGTCTGTTTTTCCCTCTTCCGTTCATTCTGCTTTCTTTCCCTACTTCCCATCTATCTCCTTTTTCTTCTTGCATACCTTTTTTCGATCTGTCTTTCTTCCCTTCATCCGTTCCTTCTTTCCTTCATTCTGCTTTTTTTGTGTTCTTTTCTGTCTTCATTTGTTCCTTATTTATGCATTAATGTTTGATGATGAAGAACAGATTAGACTCTCAAAATTTCAAAAGATGCGCGTTCGCTTGGTGTGTGTGTGTGTGTGTGTGTGTGTGTGTGTGTGTGTGTGTGTGTGTGTGTGTGTGTGTGTGTGTGTGTGTGTGTGTGTGTGTGTGCAGAACAGCGCTAGGCAGCAATTTACAGGCAAGCACTCACACAGCGCGCATGCTGCCAGATCGATGACCTGATATTGAGACAGTGGCGACGCCGAGTCTCCGGTGGTGCTAACCATGAACACACACACACACACACACACACACACACACACACACACACACACACACACACACACACACACACACACACACACACACACACACACACACACACACACACACACGAGCGCCTGCGTGCGCGCGTATACACGCACACACAAACGCACACACACGTACGCACGTACACATACACATCTTATATTTATATCTTATAATTTTTACTTTTCACAAGAAAAATGTAGCTTGTTTTGCTTTTTCATGATTTTCTTTTTTGCTTCTTAGGTGGCACATTTGGTTGGTTTTTTGAAAAACTCAACAAACATACCACGGTATTGCACACCAGTTTTTTCTGGTATAGCATTCTTCTTAAAACCGAAAATGCAAAGGAGTCAAGTTACCATTTTCCGCGGTCACCGAGGAGAAAACAATCAGGTTTCGAAATACCGGTATCTGACCAGGAGCTACATGTTAGTGAGTTTCCTCCCCATTGGACATTGTCTCCCCCCTTGGAGACTAAAAGCTTGCTGAAGGCTCATTTTGAGGAGCATTTATTATTCCCAATTCACCCTCTCAAACACATACTGTTAGTTAGGCAGAATTAACTACCACTGCAGATATGTATGCTTATATCCCCCCTCTTTCTTCAATCTAAGACATAAGAACAAGCTTTTTATATATATATATATATATATATATATATATATATATATATATATATGATAAATACACAAATAAATGAATTACGTCAAGCTTTATTCCTCCTGGTCCGGTCAATAATGGTGTGTAAGATTACAGCTACAACAACAACACAGTCAAAGTGAAAGAATGAACTCCGTATTATGCCTTTTTTTTTTCAGCCGTGATCATGACAAACTGAATTTCATACAAAACAACGAACTGTTTCAATACATCGGTGGCGTCTACGTCTGGGCACATTTAAAAGAAAAGGACTACATTATTGAATGTGTGAGTTAACAGGTTAGCAGAGAAGTTAGTTATTTATCATGTATCTCTGTCTAGCTAACAAGTTAACTGTTAATCTCTCTCCCCCCCCCCTCCCCCTCCCTCTCTCTCTCTCTCTCTCTCTCTCTCTCTCTCTCTCTTTTCTATCTATCTATCTGTCTACCTATCTATCTAATCATCTATCGATTGATCGATCAATCGATCGATTGACCTCTATATCATACGCTATCTATCTATCTCATACTCTATCTATCTCATACTCTATCTCATACTCTAACTGTCTATCTATCTGTCTGTCTGTCTGTATCTGCCTTTCTGTCTGTCTGTCCATTGAACATCCGTTTAGTTACCTGGCTGGCTATTTACTTTTAGACTAGCACAGCGTTGCAATGCCTCATACGTTCAGTCCATTGCGTGCCTCTCTACCTGCTCATTTACCCACTCATTGACTTCCTTTCCTACGTCTGTTTTCCCCCTTCCGTTCATTCTGCTTTCTTTCCTACTTCCCATCTATCTCCTTTTTCTTCTTGCATACCTTCTTTCGATCTGTCTTTCTTCCCTTCATCCGTTCCTTCTTTCCTTCATTCTGCTTTTTTTGTGTTCTTTTCTGTCTTCATTTGTTCCTTATTTATGCATTAATGTTTGATGATGAAGAACAGATTAGACTCTCAAATTTCAAAAGATGCGCGTTCGCTTGGTGTGTGTGTGTGTATGTGTGTGTGTGTGTGTGTGTGTGTGTGTGTGTGTGTGTGTGTGTGTGTGTGTGTGTGTGTTGTGTTAAACTGTTAATCTCTCCCCCCCCCCCCTCTCTCTCTCTCTCTCTCTCTCTCCTCTCTCTCTCGCCTCTCTCTCTCTCTCTCTCTCTCTTCTATCTATCTATCTGTCTACCTATCTATCTAATCATCTATCGATTGATCGATCAATCGATCGATTGACCTCTCTATCTCATACGCTATCTATCTATCTCATACTCTATCTATCTCATACTCTATCTCATACTCTACCTGTCTATCTATCTGTCTGTCTGTCTGTATCTGCCTTTCTGTCTGTCTGTCCATTGAACATCCGTTTAGGGACCTGGCTGGCTATTTACTTTTAGACTAGCACAGCGTTGCAATGCCTCACACGTTTAGTCCATTGCGTGCCTCTCTACCTGCTCATTTACCCACTCATTGACTTCCTTTCCTACGTCTGTTTTTTCCCCCTTCCGTTTCATTCTGCTTTCTTTTCCCTACTTCCGATCTATCTCCTTTTTCCTCTTGCATACCTTCTTTTGATCTGTCTTTCTTCCCTTCATCCGTTCCTTCTTTCCTTCATTCTGCTTTTTTTTTTCTTTTCTTTTCTTTTCCGTCTTCATCTTCATTTGTTCCTATTTATGTATTAATGTTTGATGATGAAGAACAGATTAGACTCTCAAAATTTCAAAAGATGCGCGCGTTCGCTTGGTGTGTGTGTGTGTGTGTGTGTGTGTGTGTGTGTGTGTGTGTGTGTGTGTGTGTGTGTGTGTGTGTGTGTGTGTGTGTGTGTGTGTGTGTGTGTGTGTGTGTGTGTGTGTGTGTTTGACCCTGCCTGAGGTCGTTCACCCCTGAACAATCTAGGCACGACACTGTTCTGCAAGCTAAGCACGTGCTACGGCCGATTATTCATCGATTACCATTAACCCAGTAAACTACATGCCACATACGTCAAAAAAATTCCTTGACGTCCTGTCTGAAGTGGAAATCGTATCCATGTAATAAAACAAACATCACCAATCAAACAAGCAACTCCTCCCTTTTCCTTCTTTTCTCTTCTACTGCATCTACCCCCCCCCCCCCCCCCCCCCGCCCCCTCATCTCACACCTCCTTGCCTTGTCTGTCTGTGTGTCTGTCAGTCTGTCTGTGTGTCTGTCAGTCTGTCTGTCTGACTGTCTGTCTGTGTGTCTGTCTATCTGTCTGTCTGTCTTTCTGTCTGTCTGTCTCTCTGTCCATGTCTCTGTCTCTCTGTCTCTCTGTGTGTATGTCTGTCTCTTGTCTCTCTCTGTCTCTGTCTCTGTCTCTCTCTCTCTCTCTCCCCTCTCTCTCTCTCTCTCTCTCTCTCTCTCTCTCTGTATTCAATTACCACATCTTATGAAGAGACGTGAAAGAAATACATTGTATTACGTACTTTAGATTTTTTTTTATTTACGATGACTCAACGTGTGCCACACACACACACACACACACACACACACACACACACACAACACACACACACACACACACACACACACACACACTTTGTGAGAGAGACGGACACAGAGACAGACAAACTGACAGACAAGCAGTGTGACAGACAGACTGAGAGAGACAGAGAGACACAAAGAGATGCAGAGAGACACATAGAAAGAGACAGAAACAGAGAGGCCAGAGAGAGAGAGAGAGAGAGAGAGAGAGAGAGGACAGAGACAAGACAGTGTGACAGACAGACAGACAGACAGAAAGACAGACAGACAGACAGAGGTAGGAGTTCTCTGGAGAGAGAGAGAGGAGAGGAAGAAAGAGAGAAAGAGAGAGAGAGAGAGAGATGGTCAGAGAGTTAAAGAGAGATCGTCAGAGATTAGAGAGAGAGGGGGAGAGGAAGAGGATAGGGAGAGAGGGGGGGAGAGAAAAGGAAGAGAGAAAGAGGAGTGAGTGTGTCACTGAGATATACAGGCTGGATGGGGAGAGAGAGAGAGGAGAGAGAGAGAGAGAGAGATGATGGTCAGAGAGAACAGACAGACAGACAGAAAGAGAGAGAGGGAGAGAGAGACGGTCACAAAGAGGGGACTGGATGGGGAAGGAGGAGAGAGAGAGAGAGGAGAGGAGAGAGAGAGAGAGAGGAGAGGAGAGAGACAGACAGACAGACAGACAGAGAGTGAGAGAGAGAGGGAAAGAGACAGACAGACAGACAGACAGATACATGGTCAGAGACAGACAGACAGACACACACACACACACACACACACACACA
>JADBJO010000318.1:35000-37500 GCA_016801955.1 Conus betulinus | reverse complement strand
CTCTTTGAAACACATCATCGTCATCAGTTAGATATAGCTTCTTAGAATGATGAGCTGTAGAAGTGTGGTGTCTTTTCTTCTTCCAAGTCAGACCGCTTATAATCGGATTTATGATGAGCTTGTTGATCAGTATAGTTTTGTGGAATGAGTGAGATCGTTATCTGAGCTAAGGTTATTTACTTAGAAAGTATATGTGAATATCAGAAGGTGTGATTAAGTATGCACTTGCTGTTGTTTTCAGCCATCTACCCTCTCCCTTCCCTACCCATGTCCCCAATCTTTCCTGCTACCATTGTGCAAGATGCCTATGGCCTATATGCATTAAACGTTCGCATTCTTCTCTCTCTCTCTCTCTCTCTCTCTCTCTCTCTCTCTCTCTCTCTCTCTCTCTCTCTGTGTCTGTCTGTCTGTCTGTCTGTCTGTCTCTCTCTCTCTCTCTCTCTCTCTCTCTCTCTCTCTCTCTCTCTCTCTCTCTCTGTGTGTGTGTGCTCATTATTAAGCAACAGTAACCATGTATATACCATGTACGTATCAGTGAAGAAGATATTTTTAAGTGAGCATTTTCAGCTTTTATGCATGTTGGGACGCGGAGTCCAACCAAGAATACCCCTCCCTGCTTCCAAAAAAAGAGTGAAAATAATCACCTTGTAGAGGCTGGACAATCAGGAGGGCATGCACAGTGTAGATAAAGCATAGATAAAGGGTGATGATCATTGGCGTGTTAACACAGCTGGTATCCTTTTCTTCTTCTGCAACTGGAATGATTGTGATTTGTTATGCCTATGACGTCGATGGTTTGATTAGTTGGTGTACGGTTTGGGCTCTTGACCTGCATACACGGTGCAGAGAGAGAGAGAGAGAGAGAGAGAGAGAGAGAGAGAGAGAGAGAGAGAGAGAGAGAGAGAGAGAGAGAGAGAGAGAGAGAGAGAGAGTCAGAGACAGAGACAAAGACAAGGACAGGGACAGACATTTGAACAAATTGAACACAATTGAACACAACTGAACACAATTTTGATGTTTCAGGCCTCCAGCCTACAACAATGTGAGGAGCAGTGTACTCATAAAGAGAAAAAAAGAGAAATGAAAACAAAAGTATATTTTTCGATGTACTAATGCAAATTTGTGAGGGTAACTAATTATTCGTACTGTGTGGGATACGAGTGCTTCTCTTTTTCTCAGTGCATAATAAATACACATAGCAATATCTCTTGTAATATGCACATTTTCGTTTGCAAGTAATTGTTTTAGTTCAATTGAGTTCACCTTCTGAAACTGTCTGTGCTTCAGTATGTATTTTTCTCTGAAAGGCGTATCAGTATTGCATCTCAGTAGAAAGTGTGGAGTTCGTTCTCAAGTTACAAAAGGACATTCTTGATATTTTCTTTGTATCTGCTATTTATATTCAGGAGATAGAGACAGACAGGGACACACACACACACACACACACACACACACACACACACACACACACACACACACACACACACACACACACAGAGAGAGAGAGAGAGAGAGAGAGAGAGAGAGAGAGAGAAACAGACAGACAGACAGAGACAGAGACATACAGACTGAGGTAGAGAGAGGGAGAGGAGGTGTAACGCTAGTGAGAAGGAGGTGGAGGAGGAAGAGGAAGAAAAAAGGAGGAAGAGGGGGGAGGAGGAAGAGGAGAGAATGAAGTGAAGGAGGAAGAAGACAAGGAGGAAGAGGAGGAGGAGGAGGAACAAGAGGAGGAGGAAGAGGAAGAGGAGGCGGAAGTAGAGGAAGAGGAGGTTGAGACAAAGGGAACAGAAACACAAAGAAAAGGGAAGAAGACACCGACACCGAAAGAGGGAAACTGACCACCTTTGGTCTCATTCTTTTTTCCTCTCTATCCCCCACCCCCACCCCACCCCCAGCTCAATTCCCTCTTGATACCAGACCACCTTCACAGAGGTCCCCATAGTGTCTGGACTCTGGTTCCGTGCATCGTCAATTGTCCAACAATATGCATACCTAGCCGCTGCCGCAGGCCTGTTCAAATAGAGCAGTCTGGTTCGTTTCTCGGCGCCTCTGTGTGTGTGTGTGTGTGTGGTGTGTGTGTGTGTGTGTGTGTGTGTGTGTGTGTGTGTGTGTGTGTGTGTGTGTGTGTGTTATTAAACAGGCCATGTCTTTTGCATTCGCCCTGCATTGCTTCCTTATGGAACGCCGCTGAGAGTGGTGGGGATTTCTTTTGGTAAAACAAACAAACAAACATGAAGCGGTTTGTTCCATTGTTTGGAGGTGTTGATGGGCCAGTGCCCGACTCATTGCAGTTTTAGCCTTTTTTTGTTTGTTTTCTTCTCTTTCATTTTTGTCCCTGTGTGTATGTTGGATCTAAAAAGTGGCAAAGACAACAATAACAACAACGAAAACGAGGACGACGTCAATGACAACAACAACGACGACGACGCAAACAACAACAACGACGATGACGACGACAAGAACATGAACATTAACAACAACAACAACAACAACAACAACA
>JADBJO010000318.1:22500-32500 GCA_016801955.1 Conus betulinus | reverse complement strand
TGTGTGTCTGTCCGTTTGTGTGTCTCTCTGTGTCAATCTGTCTGTCTCAGTCTGTCCGTCTGTCTGTCGGTCTGTCTGTCTTTCTTCTGTCTGTCTGTCTGTCTGTCTCTCTCTCTCTCTCTCTCTCTCTGTCTCTCTCTCTTTCTCTCTCCCCTCTCTCTCTCTCTCCCTCACTCTCCCCCCTCCCTCTCTCCTACCTTCCCTGCTACCCTTTCTTCACCTCCTCTCTTTCACTATCTCTCTCTGTCTCTCTCTGTCTCCCTGTCTCTGTCTCTGTCTCTGTCGGTCACACTCTCTCTCTCTCTCTTCTTTCTCCCCCCCCCCCCCCCCCTCTCGCTCCATTTCGTATGCATGGTGCCTACGTACATCCTTCTCCTCCCTCAACTCTCCTGCACTTCTAACCTGAGAAGAAGCAAACAGAAGAGGGAAGAAAAAAAGACTAATTAGAAAAAAAGGAAATAAAAATGAACACAGAAAAGAACACACAAAACAAACAAAGAAAGAAACAAACACACAAAAAAAAAACGAAAAACAGGGTCCGAAATGGGCCAGAATCTATCCTATTTACGATGATAAGGAAGAGAACCGCAGAGAATGGAATTCATCTACTTTTTATTTCTCTCTTCCTTCCTTCCTTCTTTCTTCCTTCCTTTATTTGTTTCCTTCTTTCTACTTTCTTTCTTTCTTTCATTCATTCATTCTTTCTTTCTTTTTTCTTTCGTTGTTCTTTCTTTCTTTCTTCTTTCTTTCTTTCTTTCTTTTTCTTTCTTCTTTCTTTCTTTCTTTCTTTTTTCTTTTTTCTTTCTTCCTTCTTTCTTTCTTCCTTTATTTGTTTCTTTCTTTCTTACTTTCTTACTTACTTTCTTTCTTTCTTTCTTTCTTTCTTTCTTTCTTTCTTTTTTTGTTTATCATTTCTTTCTTTCTTTCTTTGTCTTTGACGTCCGCCCCTAGATCCTCCTTCCCTTTGTTCTACTTCTTCTTCACGTTTCTCTCTCCATCGAACTGTTTTCTTACGGAGGAAGGGAGCAGATGTGACCGGCGCCCACTGGACCTGAAGAAGAGGTAACCTGGGATTTCTCCCTGACTCTTACAAGAATGAAGACACAAAGGAGAACGAAAGTAAGCAGCATAGGAGAAGAAGAAGAAAGTAAGAAGAGCAGAAGGGAGAAGAAGAAGAAAGAGAAGAAGAAGAAGAAAAGAAAGAAGAGAAGAAGAAGAAAGAAGAAGAAGAAGAAGAAGAAAAACAACAACAACAACAACAACAACAACAAGAGTGGATGGACACAGGGAGAGAGAGAGAGCGAGAGAGAGAGAGAGAGAGAGAGAGAGAGAGAGAGAGAGAGAGAGAGAGAGAGAGAGAGAGAGAGTCAGCCACCACTAACACCACGCCAATGCCACCAACATCGCAACTACTACCACTACCTCCTCTCCAACACCAGCACTACGACTGCCGTTCCTGCCACCACCACTATTACCACCACCACACCACCACCACCGCCATCACCACCACTACCACTACCACCACCACACCACCAATACCACCAATACCACCACCACAATCACCACTCCCACTAGCAAAAACTACCTTCACCACCACTTTTATCCCTATGTTAAGGACAGAAAAAAAAAACACAACAGAAACAGAAAAAAGACTAGGATGCACTAATAGCTATGATCACGGCAGTAAACAACAATAACGACTATGATGGTAACGATACTAATGATGGCTACGCAAGGGGAAAAAAAAAACAAAAAAACAAACAAAAAAAACAAACAAACACGTTAGGTCGTATGGGGGGGAGGAGGAAGGGAAAAGGAGTGGGGGGGAAAAGTTGGGAGAAATAAAATACGGCAGGACATAACAGAATCTGGCGAGATATGAAACGAAAAAAAACAGCGCAGGAACATAATAAAGAGGATTATAGACGTTGGGCATCCTTATCATTAATATTTCCTTAAATTCCTTTGTGTTTGTTTTCATTTCTTTGTTTCTCTTTTTGTGTGGGTTGTTTTGTTATGTTTCTTTCTGGGGTTTTGTTTTTTTCTTCCGTTCTGTTTTCAAAATCAGTGACCAAGCCCTTAGCTGCCGTTAACTATATCGCATCTCTTCCGTGAGTTCCAATCAGGAAGTTAGAGGGAGGTGGGGGGGGGGGGGAGGGGGGACATAGCCTGATGTTGACATTTACATTTATGACCAAAACGATGGAGATGCTGAAGAATAAGGAAGAGCAGTAATGTGTAACAGGGAGGTTGGTGCCACCGGTGATCGACGCTGTTTTGAAGATTAGCTACAAGGAAGCTGAGCTGAGAGAGCTCGGTGAAACTCTCTCTCTCTCTCCCCCCCCCCCCCCCCCCCCCCCCCCCCTGTCTGTGTCTCCAGGCATTTGAAATAGTGCCCCTTTTTAAAGGTCTACTTATCCCCCCTTATCTTTCACCGGCATTTGTAATCTGTTAATAATCTACCTCCCCGATATCTGTATCATTTCCTGTCGTCCACTTCTCTCCTATCATCTACCCATGGTTACCACATCCCAGAGAGAACCTGTTTCCTGTGTCTGTTACCTGCTGTCAATGGTGCCGTCTTCCATTTGCCCGGCAGTTCAGTGTTTCCAAGATAGCAACACAAGGTAGGCAGACACCACTCGAAACAAGTAAGACCAGGCGGAGTATGGGATCTCTAAAAAAAAAAAATTAAAGCAATAGGGGGAGCGGGAGAGAGGGAAACAGGAAATGAGACGACAGCTCGAAATAAAAAGCAGAGCAAGACCAGAATAAATGCACGTTTTTAGAGGGAAAATCCAAGGGAAAGAAGACGACGAAGAGGACAAAAAAGATCAGCGACTGAACAAAGGGAAACAGAAGCGATGTTGGGTCCACCAGAAAGAAACGGACGACAAAACAAACGCGGCTGTGTAAGAGCTCTCTCTCTCTCTCTCTCCTCTCTCTCTCTCTCTCTCTCTCTCTGTCATCGGCATGTGAGCGGAAAGACCAGGATCACACTCAATAAGTGATTAAGCGAGCGCAGTCTTTTCTGGCATTCGTAAGCGAACAGCATTGATTATGTTCATTTACTTGAGAATTTCTGTATCTGTCTCTTTCCTATTATTTACCAGGTTTTTTTTTTTTCTATTATTCATTTTGTTTGTTGTCATTTGCTAGTGGAACTCAAATTACTCTTATATTCCAACTTAAAAACAAATCCACGCATGCGGTTTTTTTTTTTTCAGATCAGTCCAAGTGTCCTCATTCCAACCTTTCGTTTCGACTCTTTGTGACTGTATATTCATTTATCCCTTCATTTGTATTCTGTGCGGGTTCTGGATGCCATAGCTCAGCAAATGCGGTTTAGCATATGTGGAATAGACCTCAAGCATAGACATCTGATTTATCGGATATAGCTCTGTAAGTCAGCATCTCTGCTTTGAGAGGTTTCCCACCACCTATCACTTATCACCTATCCCTGAATCTTGAAGACTGCTGCTAAGCCACAGAAGACTTTGCAACCAGCTTCCACCACTCCTCCTGGATGGTTTAATAATCTTTTTACTGGTGCGGGAAAGGGTCAAAATTCTCACTCCTCTCTATCCCAGAAAAAAAAAAAAACAAGTTTAATTTCTTGCTTCAAGCTACGTATGACTCGTGTCTACATATGTTCTAGGCGAAATGGTGTCCAAAGCATGACCAGATCTGAATTATGGACATGTGCTTGTTTCAACATACAAGCAGAAGCTGCCCTCCTTGTTTGTCATTTACAACAGATGCTCGTGTTTAGCAGTTAAAAGAGCTTTGAAGGAATTCCCAAGTATGCAAAAAGAAGAAGAAGAAGAAGAAGAAGAAACACCCTGGCCACGGTGGTAGTGTTCTGATGGAATAGAAGAAAAAGAGCAGGTGAAGGGAGAGAAGGACAGTGACGGGTTGGAGGGGGGGGGGGGGAGAAGCAAAAGCTCTCTGTCTGTCCTACAAAGACAAACGTCAAGAGGTTTTAGTTCCCTGTTTCACTGATATCTACAAATCATAAGCTTGTTGTTTGCTGATGTTGCCTTGTGTGTGTGTGTGTGTGTGTGTGTGGTGTGTGTGTGTGTGTGTGTGTGTAGTAGTAGTGATTTAAGATTTATTCAAATGAAGTTCAAATCATAACAGATTGAACTAATCGGTAAAGCGTCTCTAGGACAATTTGTCACGGGAACCATGTTCTCTGATGTTGAGGATTGTTGTTCAGACACAAATTGTACTTTAAACAGCTACAAAATTAAGATGATAAGGAATGTGTTAAGCACTATATAATAATAATAAAAAGTAACAACAAATACACCTGAAAACTAGCACGCAACAGCAACAACAACAGTCTATCGAAATATCAGTTGCGCATATTTGCGCAAAGGGGCAAGTGTAAGAATCAGTTCATATACGAAGCAAACCACACTAGATACAGACCAGGAAAGTGCACTAGCTGTGGTGTTACTATACAGGATTACGAACAGAGACAAAACAAATCGCTCATCCGCACATACACGTGCATTTGATGTCGAAACTTACAGCTATTGTTGCAATAATAATGCTGCAAGGCTTTTTTTTTTATTATTACTTTATATTTATGCAGCGTAGTTTTCAGTTTTCAATCAATCAAGAAAACCCATCTGCATGATGCCCCCCCCCCCCCCCCCCCCCCCCCCATATCCTCCACTCCCCTTCACCTCAAAGGTCACACCTCAGCCCCACCACCAGCTCCCACTCCATGCTGAAAGTTAACGTCCTTGACCGTGTTTTCGAGTCAAAAACAATAACCCAAATTCGGCAATGGCTCACGAGCAAACAGACCAAAGATCCTATAAACAGCCAAGACAGCCTCAGGGACTAGTTCTCTTTCACGCTACGGATGTACAAAGATCGCCCCTGCACATTTTTTTTTTTTTTCTTCTTCTTCTTTTTTTTTCTTTTTTTTTTTTTTTTTTTTTTTTTTTTTTTTTTTTTTTTTTGGGCGGGTGTTTTTTTTTTTTTCATTCTGACCACCACGATGAAAAACCAATGAATCCCTATCGTCTCACTGTCTTTGTACTCATTAATCCCTCCCTCCCCTGAAGAGGGAAGAAGACATTGAAAAAATAAGCTGATTTTCTTTAAGGAAATGAAGACACAGGATGTAGAGAAATAGACCTTGTCCCACTGGGACACACGGTGGGGCGCGGGTAAAGGCTTGGTGTGTGTGTGCGGGGAGGGTGAGGGGGGGGGGGGGGGGGCAGGGGGGGGGGGGAGGGGACACTGGCGAAGTTCACTCTTAGAGGTCAGCACTTGAAATCGTACAATGGGTTTCAGGGCGACACAGCTGCGCACACGGGCGGGTGGGGGTTGGGAGGAGGGGGGAGGGAGGGGGGGGCGGAGGGGGGGGGGGGGGGGGGGAGGAGGAGGGGAAGTAATTCGTTAGAGAGACCTGACTGGCAGCTGGAAAAGGGGATGGGAGGAGGGCGGAGGACTGTAGGAAGAAAATTAGGAAAGAGGTCACACACACACACACACACACACACACACGAACGCACGCACACACACACACCCACACACACACACACACACACACACACACACACACACACACACACACATAGACACATAGATAGAGGAGATAGAGAGAGATAGAGAGAGAGAGAGGAGAGAGAGAGAGAGAGAGAGAGAGAGAGAGAGAGAGATGGCGATAAATATAAAAAAAGAAACCTGTCCGTTTCTGTCTGTCGTGTCCGTCTGTATGTCTGTGTTTGTGTGTGTGTGGTGTGTGTGTGTGTGTGTTTGTGTGTGTGTGTGTGTGTGTGTGTGTGTGTGTTTGTTCTGTGTGTCTGTGTGTGTTGTGTCTGTCTGTCTGTCTGTCTGTCTGTCTATCTGTCTGTCTGTCTCTCTCTCTCTCTCTCTCTCTCTCTCTCTCTCTCTCTCTCTCTCTCTCTCTCTCTCTCTATATAAGCAGAAAGAATAGAATCATACATATTAGTGATTATGCAAGCAGCGTCTTTTCTGGCATTCGCTCTCCTGAAACCGTTTATGTATTCACGTACACTTATTTGCGATTTTCTGTATCTCTTTCATTTTTATTTCACCATTTCTGAACGAGTTTTTTTTCAGTATCAGCTAACGCTTAAGTCAGGCATGTTATGAAATAAGTCAAAGTGTCCTCAAACTCCCCAACCTTCTTTTTGTTTTTTCTACTCTTCATATTTGTTATATTTAGTTATTTATTCATTTGCATTCTAGATCTCGTAATTCAACAAATGTGGTTGAGCGCACGGGGGGAAAAAATCCTCATGCGGAGGCATCTGCATTGTAAGTAAGAGCCATATGTCAGCATATCTGGTTTGGGTGGATGGCTCAATATTCTTTCTGCAGGAGTATGAAAGGGTCGGAATTCTGACTTATGCACACTGAACACAAATCGTTTAATTCCTTGCTTCCAGTTCTGTATCCTCGTGTCTACATAAATTGCATTCCAGGCAAAATGATGCCTCAAAAAACATGATAAATTTGGACTCATGTACTTGTAATCGATTCATCTAGAACGTTGTCTTCCTTGTTTATTAATCACAGCCTATACTCACTGCTTTGCAGTTTAAAAGAATATCTATTGAGGGAATTCCAAACACAAACGAACCAGTTCCATTGGTTATTTTCTAACGGAATGGAAGAAGAAGAAGAAACAGGGAAAGGGAGGGACAGGGGGCCGAAGTTTTCTTTCTGTCCTATGCCGATGCACTTCAAGAGGCTAAGATCCTTCTTAGACCAATATCTGCAAATTGTAAGCTTGTTGTTTGCTGACGTTGTCTCGTGAGTGAAATGTACATAATTGTGACTTAGGGTTTGTTCACATGAAGAGAATTCCCTGACACAACAGATCGAACAAATTATACAACTGTCACTGGAAGAAGAACTCGTCACAGAAATCATGTTCACTGTTATTTTGATTGTTGTTCATGTACTAAGTGCATTTCAGACAGTGAGGAAAACAAGACAACAAGCATTGCAAAGCACTATCCAAAGACACCTATAAAACTGTAGCGACAAAACATCACTAAAAGTTAACAAACAACAACAACAACAACAACAAACAAACAGTCTATGGGAAGTGCCAGTAGAGAACACAGCAAAAAGCGACAAGCGCATGAATCATCTGCTTTACGGAAACAAAACACACCACTAAATGCCGACAGGAAGCCTCAATGTCTGCCGTATCACTCCACGATTACCAATGGATCAAAAGCACAGCTTACCTGCACTTTCATGTGCATTTTCTGTCGAAACTTACAGCTATTGTTGCAATCTATTTTCACACAGTGTAAATTTAAGTTAAGAAAACCCTTCCATTTGCCCCCACCTGCAGCTACTCCCCTACCCTCCACTTCAAAGATCAGACCCCACCCCCACCCCCATCCCCCATTCCATGTTGGAAGGTAACGTCCTTGACGATGTTTCGAGTTAGAACAATAACCCCAATGCAGAAATGTCTCACGAGTAAACAGTCCAAAGATCCTACAAACAGCCAAGACAGCCTCGGGGATTCGTTCTATTCCATGCTGCAGATGCACAAAAATCACTTCAGCACAATGTTCTTCTACTTGTGCTTTTCCTTTCGACCACCATGATGAAACACCAACGAGTCCCAATCGTCTCACGGTCTCTGTTCTCCGCTAATTCCTCCCCAGAAACAGAGAAAAAAAGAAATCTTCAGAAAAAAAGAAAAAAAACAAACAAACAAAAGATGGATTTTTTTAAAGAAAATGGGAGACAGGACGTCGAGAAATGGACCTTGTCCCACCGGAGTTAGATGGGGGTGGGGAGGAAGGATGGATGGTGAGATGGGGGGGGGGGGGGGGGGTCGTAGCACTGGACAAGTTCACTTTGAAAGGTCAACTCTCCGAATTGTACACGTTAGAAATTGAGAACTGGACTGCACCCGTAAAGGGTTGGTAGGGGGAGGGGCAGAGGGAATAGGGAAGAAAATAGGTCAAAGAGAGAGATAGAGTGAACCGGGGGGAGGGAAAGGAGGTGAAGAAGTCAGAGATCTGAAGACGCGGTGGATGGGTGGCGATCGCCCGGGTCGTGGGTGGCAAAATGGGCTAAGAAAACAACCCAACAATAGTAAAAGCAATTAATTTTATTTATTTAGCGAGACGACGCGCCCGGCTCCGTGGTCCCTCACACACAACGCAGCAAAAAAAAAATAAAACACCAATGCAATCGTGCCAAACCACCACAAAATCATCTAGAGGAGAGTGGAAATGATGAGAGGAGAGAGAGGGGAGAGAGAGAGAAGAGGCGAGAGATGGAGAGAGATGAGAGCGAGAGAGAGAGAGTTTGAGAGTTTTGATGTTGGTATTTCAGAAAGTAAAAACTTCTTGGCAATCATTGCACGGGACCGGACCGAAGGGAAACACCCTTGAAACGACAACTTCATTTACCCATCTTCCAAGACAGGGAATGGAAACACTTAGAGATGAGAAACACAGTTTTAAAAAGTGGTATGTCGTAAGTGAGTGAAGACCACGTAATATAGCCAATTAGATAGGCAATATGCCTTTCCAGTTTGTATTAATAAGTGCTTTCCGCTTCTCCAAACAAAGAAGCATTTAGACATTTGTATTACTCACCAGCTCATCCCACCCCAAGCCCCACGGTTTAGTTTCGTTTCTATATAGGACAAATGCCTTGTACGGACTTCCTTCTTCTTTTTCTTTTTTTTTTTTCTGTCTTTGTTCGTCCAAACATTCTTTGTTGCCCACCTCAGAGGCTAGTGCGCCCCCAACTCGCGCTACGTTATACCTAACGAAATTTGCCCAACTCAGCCAGCAAAGCCCGGCGGCCGCCGCAGCTCCCTCCCCCCACGCCCCCCCCAGAACGAATCCACAGGGATCTAGTGCAATTGTCAGTCGCATATGAGCAATCCCACCGCGATTGGAGTAATTTTGACACTGCTCGCGTGTGCATTCTGGTGAGTGTTCATGGGCGCACCTGTTTCCTGATTCTAATACATACGCATGGACCCACATACTAAGCCCTGCGACGACAACAAGTTGCATAGTCGCCGGTCAAGATGCCACTGAGTGAGCTATTCCCATCCGGAGGGCGCCCCCACCACTGTACGCGCCAACGCACATCTGTCACCCATGGGACATCCGCCCCGATACCCGGTGCCCCGACGGACCAACAAGGCACAGACGTGGACTACTCTCTTGTGAGGGACCATCGACAGCTGACCCGGTCACCCATGGAGAGCAAGAGCATGGGGTGAAACAGATTTGCAGACATTTTGTACTTTGTGATCACAATGAGAATGAGGAGATTAAGATTAAGCTACGGATTTTCCATCGGTTGAGACCAGAACAGGGCTGTACGATCTGACTGCTTTCAACACCCTATCCGACGTCAACCAGGACGAGAGCTTTCCTCTGATACAGGACACCTGCAGTGCTGGTCAAGAAATTCTGAGCAACCACTCCTCAGAAACGCAAACATTAAGTGGATGAAACTCAACTGTGTGGTCCCAGTCTTCCCAACGAGTCAGCCGCAAACTCAACTCTGGGTAGGAGCCGGTCGGAGCACAGGAAAAACCCACATGTCTCTAATGGGATTTCGAACCCACGCACTCCCAGCCGGGAGTCCCGCGACTCCAATCACTTCGCCAAGGCGGTCGGTATGTACACTTCTTCCTAATGGTAATAAAAGGGGAAAAAACAAATGCACTGTAAACAACATTTTACATATTGCACTCCCTTCATGAGGGGGAATGGCCTTAATTAATAGAATGTCCTCTCTCTGTCTCTATCTCTGTGTGTCTGTGTGTCTGGATTTTCTTTCTTTCGATGACATTGTCTTTTGATGCAGTAACTCTTGGCAATGAACAACTGTCTCGGTAACCCCCTTGCCAACAGGGCTTTTTGCTCTTCTGGTCAATAAAAAACTGTCTCATGTGTCTTGTGTCCGTCAGGTCCGTGTCCGTGTCTCAGTCTTCTCTCTCTCTCTCTCTCTC
>JADBJO010000318.1:7500-20000 GCA_016801955.1 Conus betulinus | reverse complement strand
GTGTGGTGTGGCGTGTGTGTAGTTTGTGTGGGTGAGGGCGTGTGTGTCTGTGTGGTGTGTGTGTGTGTGTGTGTGTGGGTGCTGTTGTGTTAAATGGCGTGTGTGTTTTCTCTCATGTGGTTTTAGCTCTGCGTGTGTGTGGTGTGGGTGTGTGTGGTGGTGTGTGGTGTGTGTACGCGCGGTGTGTGCGCAGTGTGCGCCTGCGTGTCGTTGTGTGTGTGTGTGTGTGTGTGTGACGTGTGCCTTCCCTCCTGTGTGATGTGTGTGGGTGTGTGTGTTGCTCTGCAATATGTTCTGTGTGTGTGGAGTGTGGTGTGTGGTGTTGGGTGTGATTGTGTGTGGTGTTTGTGTTAGCTGTGTGTGTGCTAAAGCAGCGCGCGTGCGATAGCGAGCGCGCGCGCGGTGTGTGTGTGTGGGTGTGTGTGTGTGTGGTGTGTGTGTGTTTGTGTGTTGTGTGTGTGTGTGGTGTGTGTGTGTGTGTACTGTGTGTGTGTGGGTGTGTTGTGTGGTGGTGTGTGTGTGTGGTGGGTGACTGTCTTGTGTTGATGTGTCGGTGTTGTGTGTGTGTGGTGTGTGTGTGTTTGGTGTCGTGTGTGTAGTGTGTGTGGGGTGTGTTTGTGTTTGTGTGGTCTTGTGTGTGCTGTGTGTTGTGTGTGTGGTGTGTTGTGTGTGGTGTGGGTGGTTGGGTGTCTTGTGTTGGGTTGCGTGTGTGTGCCGGTGGTGTTGTGATGTGGTTGTGGGGGCTGTGTTTTGTCGTGAGTGTTGGTGTGTGTGTGGTGTGTGGTGGTGTGTGTGTGTGTGGTTAGTATGTGTGTGTGTGGTGTGTGTGTGTGGCGTGACGCGGCGCGAGTGGTGCATTAGTGTAGGTTGTGGTGTGTGTGTGTGTGTGTAGTGTGTGTGTGGGTGTGTGGTCGTGTGTGTGTGTGTGTAGGGGTTGGTATGTGTGTGTGTGTATGTGTGTGTGTGGTTGTGTGTGTTGTGTGTGTGGTGTGTGTGTGTGGTTGGGGGGTGCCTGGCTTGTCGCGTGCGTGTGTGTGTGGTGTCTGTCTGTATGTTTCTCTGTGTGTGTGTGTGTGGTTGTGTGTGTGTGTGGTTGTACATGGGGTGTTGGTGACGTGTCGCCGTGCTAGGTGTTGGTTGTGGTGTGCGTGCGTGGCGTGCCACCCCGTGTGTGGTGGTGTGTGTGTGGGTGTGTCGTGCTGTGCTTGTGGGTGTGTGTGGGTGGTTGTGTGGTGTGCATGCGTGCGCGCATTTTTGTGTATCGTCTGATAGCTCGGAAAATAGGAGAGAGAGGAGATGGAAGACTGAAAGGCAGATCATGTATAGGGGTATAATTTGGACAGTGACGTTAGTGAGAGAGAGAGAGAGGAGAGAGAGAGAGAGAGAGAGAGGGGGGGGAACAGACAGACAGACAGAAGTCAGCAGACGACAGGACACTTACGTTATGTATATATAAAGGTCTTTGGAATCCAAGTTGAGGTGATTAAGAGTGTGCCCAGCAATGGCCTTCAACCCAACAGTGTTTTATAATTTGATACAGACCAAACTGAATGCTTGAACCACGGTGTGAGCTCAGTATTGTAGATGGCGCTGCATGGGAAAGTTCCTTTCGAACTTTTTTTTATCATGTTCACATGCACGCACTTCCCAACTCCTCTCTCTCTCTCGCTATAATCTCTCTCTCTCTCTCTACTCTCTCTCTCTCTCTCTCTCTCTTTTCTCTCTCTCTCTTTCTCTCTCTCTCTCTCTCTCTCGCCATTCTCTCCCTCTCTCTCTCTCTCTCTCTCTTTCTTCTCTCTCTCTCGTCATCCTGTGTTGATATCCTTCTTTCTTCTCTTGTCGTTCTTGAAGTTGGAGAGGGAAGGGGGGGGGGGGGGGGGGGGGGGGGGGAGGGCATGTATGGAATTATTTGCTGCTGAGTTGGGCACGTCTGGTGTCTTTCAGCTTTTTTTTTTTTTTTTTTAAAATCATTGCATGACTTAATCTTTTACGACTCTCTTTCATTGTAGTTCATAGTTTTTGATGGTGCCAATTTTTTGATATGCTCCTCCTCTTCCTCCTCCTCCTCCTCCTCCTCCTCCTCCTCCTCCTCTCCTCCTCTTCTTCTTCTTTCTTCTCTTTTCTTCTTCTTTTATTCTTCTTCTTCTTCTTCTATTCTGTCTCTCCTTGTGTCAGAGACTCCGTCTCTTTATTCTGTGTCTCCAAGTCACCCACCTCTCTCTCTCTCTTTGTGTCGCTCTCCATCCTCCCTCTCTCCCGCACTCTCTTCCTCTAGTTATATTGTGCATTCTCTTATTCTAAATTGCTATGTATTCATTATTGTTACGAGTTTCTATGCAGTTGCATGCAATGATTTCTTCCACGTATTTATGTTTGAGGGCTGGATGAAAAAAAAGCCACTGACTTGTGCTTATTCTTTTCCCTCATTAAACAACATTTCGTTCGTTCGTTCGTTCTCTCTCTCTCTCTCTCTCTCTCTCTCTCTCTCTCTCTCTCTCTCTCTCTCTCTCTCTCTCTCTCTCTCTCTCTCTCAGGTTACTTTTCCTTAACGCTGGGACAGCATTCGAACAATGGTAAGACTACGAAGGGAGATGAATATTACCGAGCATTAAACTCAGAAGAAAATTAATATCCAGTGTCAAATGTTTGTTACATCTGGCATTCTTTGTGCGGTTAGTTTGGTTTCTTTTTTTCTTTTTTTGTTTCTCTTTGTCTTTATTTTTTTTTTGCGAGAATGGTGGAAGGGGAGAAGAGGGGGACGGCGGAAAGAGAGAGAGAGAGAGGGGGGGGGGGGGGGAGGGGGAGGGGTAAGCAAAGAAACACAGAACGTTTCGTATGGTTATTTTTTTAATCTGTAGTTTTTTTTGTTTTTTTTTCTAATAATACCATTATCATTCCTTTCTTTTTACTCCTTCTTTCAATATTCTCTGGATCGTCCTTTTTTTAAAAGTTTGTTTGTTCATTGTTTCTCTTTTCTTGTTTATTGCCTTTCTTCCTCATTACATTTTGTTGTGTGTGTGTGTGTGTGTGTGTGTGTGTGTGTGGTGTGTGTGGTGTGTGTGTACCGAGCACCGTTCCAGCAACTTACAGAGCAGCTAAATGGGGAGAAAGCTCACTAACATATAACTCCTGGTCAGATACCGGTATTTCGAAACCTGATTGTTTCTCCTCAGTGACCGCGGAAAGTGGTAATTTGACTCCTCTGCCTTTTCGGTTTTAAGAAGAATGCTATACCAGAAAAAGGCTGGTGTGCAATACCATAGTATGTTTGTTGAGTTTTCAAAAAACTACTAAAGGTGCCACCTAAGAAGCAAAAGAAAATCATGAAAGAGCAAAACAAGCTACATTTTCTTGTGAAAAGTAGAAAAAAATATAAAAAGATAACCTCTTAAGACACAAGTGCTGAGGGCCAGTTCTTGGAATGAATCCGCAAGGGACTAAATTACAATGAAACAATAAATTCCAAGGATAAGTACCGAGCACCATTCCAGCAACTTACAGAGCAGCTAGGTGTTGCAATGACTGCAAGAAATATTGAATTATAAACAAAGCTTGCTCTTATGTCTCTCAGATTGTAGAAATAGGGGGGTGGTAAGCCTTCATATCTGCAGTGGTAGATGATTCTGCCTAACTGACAGTATGTGCTTGAGTGGGTGAATGGGGATAAATAAATGCTTCTCAAAATGAACCTTCAGCAAGCTTATAGTCTCCAAGTCCATTTATGTGTCTGTTTTTTACAAATATTCCTTCTTTTTTTCTTCCGTTCTGGTTTTTTTTTTTTTTTCTTCAATCGTTTTCGTTGTCCTCGCCTCTCTCTGTCTCTGTCTCTGTCTCTCTGTCCGTCTGTCTGTCTGCCTCTCTCTCTCTCTCTCTCTCTCTCTCTCGCTCGCTCTCTCTCAGTTTGATTTTCTGATTGTCCTCACTTTCTTTTTTCACTGTATGTTGTGGAAATAGATAATTTTATTGCATATGTGTGTGTGTGTGTGTGTGTGTGTGTGTGTGTGTGTGGTGTGTGTGTGTGTGTGTGTGTGTGTGTGTGTGTGTGTGTGTGTGTGTGTGTGTGTGTGTGTGTGTGTATGTGCGTGAGTGCGCTCGCGCGCGCGCGAGCGTGCGTGCGTGCGTGCGAGCATGTGTGCGTACGTGAGTGTGTATGTGTGCGTGTGTGTGTGTTTGTGTGTGTGTGTGTGTGTGTGTGTGTGTGTGTGTGTGTGTGTATGCACGCGTGAGTGAGTCTGTTCCTGTGTGCCGCGTAAGTCTATGTTTAGAATGTGTGTGTTCTTGAACGCGCGTGCGCGCGTGCGCGCGCGCGCGTGTGTATAGGTGCGTGTGTGTATGTGTGTGTTTTGTGTGTTTGTGTTTGTATATGTGTGTGTGTGTGTGTGTGTGTGTGTGTGTGTGTGTGTGTGTGTGTGTGTGTGTGTGTATGAGGGAGAGAGAGTGCTCGTTTCATGTGTCAGTGTGTGTGTGTTGTGTGTGTGTGGTGTGTGTGTGTGTGTGTGTTGTGTGTGTGTGTGTGTGTGTGAGTGCGCCTTAGTGTGTAGGTGTGTGCCTGCGTGAGTGTTTAACCCTGTCAAAGGATGAACTGTTGGGAAGCTGAGATCGGGACATCTGTCCTCCCCACTCCTCAGAGCCGAACTCTGTGTACGGAATGGGAGGGGGGGGGGGAGATGGGCGGGGGGTGGGGGGGATTGCGTGGGGAAAATTATAGGTCTCTTGACGTGTCCTTTCTTTAACCTCTTCCCCTTCCACCCCACCTCTCCCTAACATCCTCTCTTCCCACCCCCCCCCCCCCCATCCCCTTCCATGCGCATATACCCTGTCATCTTTTATCTATCTGTTTCATCTCACTTCAGTGTCTCTCTCTCTCTCTCTCTCTCTCTCTCTCGTCTCTCTCGCTCTCTCTCTCTCTCTCTCTCTCTCCTCTCTCTCCTCTCTCCTCTCTCTCCCCCATTACTTTTCCTCCTTCCTGCCTGGACACACCACACACCACCCCATCCCCCACCTCCCAACCTTCCTCCTCCTCCTCTGGTCCCACCTCCACCCCCCCCCCCCTCCCCCCTCCCCTCCCCCCATTCCCTCTAGTTCTCTCCACAAATTATTCCTCAGGCGTACACACCCACCACATACGGTTATTCGCTTGGGCAGTCACTCATTCCCCTCTCCACCCCTATACCTCCCCCCACTTACCCCTGTTCGGTCTTTGCACCCCTCACCATCCCTACATACACATCATCCCCCCCCCCCCCACACACACACGCAACACACACAACACCACACACACACACACACACACACACACACACACCACACACCACACACACACACACACACCACGCACACACACACCAGTTTTCCAATCTCCATATCCATCAACTCCCACCTTCCCTTCTCCTTCCTTACGTGCGCGCGCATGCTCACATTAATTAACAACGCACATCCTCACTCACCCCTCAACATACGCGGCAGGTGAATACCGCTGGATGTCCCTACCAATCGGAAGGACCTTTTGCAGAATTCAGCTGAAGTCAAGTAGTTAATAGAGTAATATTTATGAAATCAATTTCCGAAAAGAAAGTAAGAGCAAAGGTTAAACATCCGTCGTGGTCAGAAGAGCGAGAAGAGAGAGAGAGAGAGAGATAGCGAGAGAGAGAGAGAGAGCGAGAGGGAGAGAGAGGAGATGTCTACAATCAACACAATGGCTTTTTTTTTTTCCATCGACTGTCCCCGTCAAGACGCTTTCGCGTCTGTGTGTTAATCCCCACACGGTCAACCCGTCCTCCTTCGGGCTTCCTGATTAAGCGCCGCGGAAATCAAGCCATCATTCTGCTGGTGTTCGAAGAAGAACCAACAAAAAAGAATTAATGGAAGAGGGAGAGAGAGAGAGAGTAGAGAGAGAGAGAGAGAAGAGAGAGAGAGAGAGAGAGAGAGAGAGAGGGACACAAATCCTGAAGGGAGAGCGCCAGAGACAGAGAACGACAGAGAGAGAGATGGCTTGATGACGACCACAACTGACTGGAGAGAGATATATAGAGAGGAGAGAGAGATAGAGAAGAGAGAGAGAGAGAGAGAGAGAGAAAGAATAGGAGCAGAGAGAAGAGAGCGCCAGTAGAAGAGACCGATACAGGAGAGAGAGAAGGTCCGACCCACAACTTGAATGGAGATAGAGATAGACCAACAACAGCCAGACAGACAGAGAGACATAGAGACAGATACAGAGAGGGCTTCACTACCACACCTGAATGGAGAAGACAGACAGACATAAGACATATCAATACAGAACAAAGACAAAGACAGAGAGAGAGGACTCATGACCAACCGCAAAAAGGAGCGAAATGAAAGATGAATGTTAGAGACCGACAGACATACATAGAGAGTCAGACACCACTACTCAGAGACAGAAGACAGACATAACATAACAGACACGATACAGATAGAGATATGATATAAGAGAGAGATAGATATGATATATAGAGAGAGAGAGAGAGAATGATACAAATATAGAATTAAGCCCCTGAAAACTGGCCGTCCATAGGACGAAAACGGCAGGTCCCCATGTGAAGACATAAGTCGCAGATCTAAGGCGCTAACTGACCACACGTACTGTGGACCAACGTACTGTGATGATCAACTGGTTGGCTTCAATAATCTGATTATAATGCCTCGTCCAATTGATTTTGTTCGCGGGCAAATAGACCCCCCCCCGCCGTTCCCCCCGCCCCCCCCCCCCCCCCCCCCCCCCCCCCTCCCCCCCCCCCCCCCCCCCCCCACCCCCCCCCCCCCCCGACCCCCCCCCCCCCCCCCCCCCCCCCCCCCCCCCCCCCCCCCCCCCCCCCCCCCCCCCCCCGCCCCCCCCCCCCCCCCCCCCCCCCCCCCCCCCCCCCCCCCCCCCCCCCCCCCCCCCCCCGCCCCCCGCCCCCCCCCCCCCCCCCCCCCCCCCCCCCCCCCCCCCCCCCCCCCCCCCCCCCCCCCCCCCCCCCCCCCCCCCCCCCCCCCCCCCCCCCCCCCCCCCCCCCCCCCCCCCCCCCCCCCCCCCCCCCCCCCCCCCCCCCCCCCCCCCCCCCCCCCCCCCCCCCCCCCCCCCCCCCCCCCCCCCCCCCCCCCCCCCCCAGACCCCCCCCCCCCCCCCCCCCCCCCCCCCCCCCACCCCCCCCCCCCCCCCCCCCCCGCCCCCCCCCCCCCCCCCCCCCCCCCCCGCCCCGCCCCCCCGCCGGTTCCCCCCCCCCCCCGCCCCCCCCCCCCCCCCCCCCCCCACACACACACACACCTTCCTGCCACGTGACTGTTCCTGCCACTACTGATGCTGGAACGAGAGGGACTACTTCTTTCTCTCTAAAAGCGTTTCACGACTTCACACTACTTCCTGTTATGGGTGTACGTGTCCTTTCCTTCTGTCTGTCGTTGTTCTGTCCTGTCCTCTATCTCTGTACTGGTCCCTCCTCTCTGTGTCCCTCTGACTCTGTCTGGTGGTGCTTGGGTCTGATTGTCTCCTGTCTGTCTCTGCCTCTTCTCTACTCTCTTCTCTGTCTGTCTCGTCCTGTCTCTCTGGTCTGGTCTCTGAGCGTCTGCTTCTCTCCCTCCCTCTCTCTCTCGCCGCTCTCTCTCCCTCTCCCGTGGTGGGGGGGGCGGTCGTGGTGGGGGCGGGGGGTGGGTCGGGGGTGTCGGTGGCGGCGGGTGGGGGGGGGGACCTCCCACTCTCGTGGTGGGGGTGTGGGTGCGTGGGGGGGTGGCAAACTCTGTCCTGTCTTCTTCTCCTGCTACTCTCCTCTCTCCGTCTTCTCTCTCGTCATTCTCGGTCTCCTCTCTCTCTCCTCTCTCTCTAGCTGTCTCTATTCAGCTATCTATGACCACACCAACCATCCCCCTGTCTAAAGAAACAAAATAGATAATACCGGCAAATAAACTCATTTGGCTCTTGTTGGATAAATACTAGTACAATGCGAAATTTCCTCCACTTTGGGAAATGATGGGTTTTGCTGATACATTAAACTTAAAGTTGTCTATCTATTTGTTTTATTTCGTTTAACATGAACGCTCCCTTTTTCCACCACCCCACCATCCCCCAACCTCAAACTCCCACTCGCCCTCTTATGTTTGGCTGACGGTCTTAAAACCTGATAACATTCTTGTTCGTATGGTACTGCTCTCTCTCTCCTCCCCCTCTTCCTCCGCCCCACTCCCTCCTCCTCCTCCCCGATCCCTCCCCCTCTCTCTCTCTCTCTTCTCTCACTCTCTCTCACCCGTCGCTCTTCTCCTCTCCCCGTCCCTCCTCCTTCTCCGCGCTCCTTCTCTCCCTCCCGTCTCCCCCCTCACCTCCTCCCTCTCTATCCTCTCCCCCTCAACGCTCCCGTCTCTCCCCTCGCTCTCTCTGGTCCTCCTCCTCTTCTCCCGCCTCCCAAGCCTCCGTCCCCCCTCTCTCCCATCCCCCATCTCTCACCTCTCCCTCTCTCTCTCTCATCTCGTGTTACGTTGGGGCGCAGGGGCGCGCGCGCCGCGGCCGCGCCCGAGACAGAGAGAGACAAAGAAGAGAGATATAGAGCGAGAGAGAATAGAAGTGACAAACAGACGAGACAGACAGAAAAGAGTGAGAAAGAGAGGAGAGATGAGAGAGAGAAGGTTCCACACCCCACCCACTTCCACACCCCCCTCCCTCTCCTCCCCTCCCTCAGCCAGGCAGCAAAGGGCGGACGGAGACCCGTGAGTTGCGTGGCTAGGCTTAAAGTCATGTATATTTCACCACCCCCAAAACAGGGACCTACCTTTGAAGAGCTCGTGCGGGGAGTGCCATCAATAAGCTGATCACTGAAAAGAGTTCCAGCGGAGGACGGGTATCTATCCTGGCAAAAACTGCACGTTCCTCCTGGTCAGCTGTCAGGTCGGTGCCGTTGGAACGGCACAAAATTATTATAGGAAATCTGTTAAAAAAATAGAAAAAAGGAAAGAAAAAGAAAGAAAAGAAAAAAAAAAACGAAAAAAAGAAAGACAGAAATAACAAAACAAAGAGCGAAAAAAAAAAAAAAGGAAAAGAAGAAAGTTTGAAAAAAGTAAAAAAAAAAAAAAAAAAAAAAAAAAAAAATGAAAATAAGTGAAGTGAAATGAAGGCTCAAATTGATTACTTTTGGTGTGATGACTTGATGAGGATTCGATGGCAAGATCGTCGCGCCGAATCTATTTAGTCCTCGTCCCCGCCGTGATGGAATCTGAAGATGGTACCGAAGGTAAACAAGCTGTCTCTGGTGAGGGTGTCTCGCGTCGTTTATGTTCGTTTGTTGTTGTTTGTTTGTTTTGTTTGTCTGTCTGTTTTGTGAAGGAGCGGAGGAAGAGAGGAGAGGGGAGTGGATAGGGTGGGGGTCATTGTTCAATGAAATATAGAGGAAATAGGTACACCTGTGTGTATGTGTGTGTATCCGTGTGTGTGTGTGTGTGTGTGTGTGTGTGTGTGTGTGTGTGTGTGTGTGTGTGTGTGTGTGTGTGTGTGTGTGTGTGTGTCTGTCTGTCTGTCTGGTCTGCTTGTTTGACGTGTGGACAGAGGAAGGGGAGAGAGAGAAGAGAGGGTGGGGAGAGCGCGTGTGTGTGTGCGTGTGTGGTGTGTGCGTGTGTGCATGCGTGCGTGCGTGCGTGCGTGATGCGTGCGTGCGTGTGTGTGTGTGGTGTGTTTGTGTGCGTGTGTTGTGTGTGTGTGTGTGTGTGCGTGCGTGTGAGTGCGTGCTGCGTGCTTGCTGCGTGCGTGCGTGCGTGTATGTGTGTGTGTGTGTGTGTGTGTGTTGTGTGTGTGTGTGTGTGCGTGCGTGTGTGTGTGTGTGTGTGTGTGTGTGTGTGTGTGTGTGTGTGTGTGTGTGTGTGTGTGTGTGTGTGTGTACCTAAAAGAGTCGCGCCAGTTCTTTATTCCCGCAGACTTTAGTATCTGACATAATCTGCAGAAAAAAAAATTGCCCTTTCACAGTCTGCAAAGATAATGACTGGCCCAAGAGACATAGCATTTACGTGTTTACGTGAACGAAGGTATATCACCATCTTTTCGAGTTTTCACAATGTTTCAAGTCTGTTCCCCAATTCTGTCTTGTCTCCCTCAGTTATCGTATTAATCCAACCTCACTCATTCCGGCCGGCTTTTTTTACACGACCCGCCTCACCTACACTCGTCTGGTCATAGTTCCAGCACTGACAGTCCATACGAGCCATCACTATCATGCCGCCATGAGGAAACTCAATGGAGGAGACACTGCGCGGGCTTCCCTGTCACCTTGTTGATGTTCAGAAACCCCTGCTCTGATGACAATTTCCCGTACTGTTCTCAGTGACTGGTTAGTCGTGGAATCAGCGTAAAGGAGAAGAAAAAAAAAAAAAACCGTCCCAAGAGGGTACCACTACATCCATCTAGCGACAGGTACCCGAAATTTGACCAAAAAAAAAAACAAAAAACAAAAACAAAAAAAAATCACAATCATCTTGAGTCGTCTGTACGACCAACCACCTGGTCACTTAATTAAGGCAAGACTAGAAATTGCTGAGTTCACCCTCTTGCACTCTCTTCTCTGTTTTCAGCGTACACCGTTAGCGCGTTGATTCTCTCTCTCTCTCTCTCTCTCTCTCGCTCTCTCTCTCTCTCTCTCTCTTCTCTCCTCTCTCTCTCTCTCCTCTCTCTCTCTCATCCTCTCGCTCTCCCTCTCGCTCCTCCTCTCTCTCTCTCTCTCTCTGTCAATGTGAGACAAATCGAAAATCAGTATTTCCAGTTTCCACCAGAGCTGCCCTTTGAAACCGCCCAGGTGCTATGATTTGCTCCGGTCTTAATCACCCGGCTCTCTGGAAACTCTGTACTCAGACTAACTAGTTTCTTTCCGGAAAACAAAAACAAAACACCTGAAGAAGATGAGAACGATGAAAATTTTAAGCCGCACACAAGCCATGTACGGTGGAACATGTTTGTCTGTTTATTCAACTTTCCTCAGGCAAAACATCCGGCCTGCCGCAAAACTCTGGAATTAAATGGAATGAGATGTGTGTGTGTGTGTGTGTGTGTGTGTGTGTGTGTGTGTGTGTGTGTGTGTGTGTGTGTGTGTGTGTATGGTGTGTGTGTGTGTGTGTGTGTGTGTGTGTGTGTGTGTGTGTGTGTTGTGTGTGTATGTGTGCGCCTGCGTGCGTGCGTGCGTGCATGTGTGTGTGTGTGTGTGTGTGTGTGTGTGTGTGTGTGTGTGTGTGTGTGGTGTGTGTGTGTGTGTGTTGTGCAGGGGTCAGCGGGTTGGAGGAATATGTACATACATGTCTGCATGCGTGTTCGCGTGCATGCACGCATGTGTACTTGTGTATTTGTGCGCGTGCTTATCTGTGTGTGTGTGTGTGTGGTGTGTGTGTGTGTTGTGTGTGTGTGTGTGTGTGTGTGTGTGTGTTAGTGTGTGTGTGTGTAAATGCACGTGCACAGCCGGTTCGACTCTATTCATTTTCAGACCACCTATCGAACGTTCTAACCCTAAACCACAGGTTGAAAGTAGCAGTGACATCGAAAACGAATGAGGTGAGGGTCTGGAAGAAAAAAGGGAGGAGGTGGGAGGTAGCAGAGGAGGCTATTGACTTCTGTTCAAGCCCTTTCTAACCGTAGCCAACCACCGGGGCCATCACCGGGGTCTGGGCTACTTTATTGACCGTATTTCTCCCGTTGCCTTTTTTGTGGACCGTAGCGACATAACGAATGGCGGGCCCGCAAGAATCCGGCAAGCGAGAGTGATAGGTGCAAGGCTGGGTGTACCATGGATCGATACAATTAATGTCCCACTTCGCGATGGCACTGCCCGTGTCTCTGTCTGTCTGCACTATGCGGTCTGGGAGGGGAAATGGGTCGCCCCGACTCGTACATTGCCAAGTCAAGTCAGGTTAAATGCATCACGACTAGTCGGGTCAGGTGTCAGTCTACCCAGAAAGTCATGCCAGGTCAAATTCTTTTCTTAAGTCATCTGCTAAGTCAAGCAAGGTCCAATGTCTTGCAATTGAAGTCATGTCAAATGTCTTGCCCATCAAGTCAGGTCAAATGTCTTGTTAGTCAGTCTCCGAGACAGGTCAACTGCCTCGTGGATCAAGTCAAGTCAAAATTCTTGTCAAGTCATATGTGTTAGAAGTCTAGTCAGGTCAAACGCCTTGCAAGTCAACTGCAGAGCAAATCAAATCAAATCACTATATTCCAAGCCAAGTGTATTGTATTCCAAGTACATTTCGAATCAAGTTAGGAGAGATGCGTTGAAAGTAATGTTAACGCAGGTGTGTTTTAAGTTAAGTGTGCTACAGCCAAGTCAAACAGGTTAATAACAAGCGCATGAAAAAGTCCATTCATGTTACATGCACAGCAGGTAAAATCTCCCAAATCAGGTCACTTTACAACAGGTGCGGTGCAGTGTAAGCGCATTACAAGTCAAACCTAACTTTTACAACTGCATCCATCCCAACTTCAGGGACAAACCATAACCAATACGCTGCGAGTCTACTAAAGTAAGTAACAAATCGAGTAAAACACA
>JADBJO010000318.1:0-2500 GCA_016801955.1 Conus betulinus | reverse complement strand
TCTTAAATCTGTAAACAAAGGGCAAACAAATAGAAAATGAAGTTCGTTCTCTGGGGCAGACTTGCACAATGGACATAAAACATCTAATTCTGTAAGAACATTGTAACGTTGCCTGTGTACAGCAATATCAGATACGCCGAATCTAAACTTAGTTAATGCAGATCTGACAAAACTATTAATATTCATCGACAGATAAGGTTCCGCTTCCATTACCTGATTTGACTTTAGAAATCGAAACAAAGAAAATCTCTCACTGTTTTTAATATGACTATTCCAGTCTTGCAAGTTACAATCAATTATTCTCTGCTTAAAAACAAACCAAAAAATGTTTTAACACATCCAACACTCTGTTCTAACCAAACAAACGAAAACCCATAACTACAAAGACATTTACGAACAGAAGTTGCCCAAGTTGATTTACCTCTAGAATCTAAAATCAAACAGTACTTTGTATGCTTTTGCAGGTAATCTGTGTTCTCCCATACGCACGAGCTTAAGCCAAACTAATACATTTCACGTATGAATTTACATAAATGGGATATCTGCCAAGCTCACCATAAACCAAATCATTAGGGTTTCGTCTATCCACATGCAAAAAAGCGTTTCATAGCAAAATAAATGTATTTTTTCAATTTCATGACCTTTATCCAATCCCCAAATCTCAGCGCCATACTGTACAATAGGCTGCACTTGGGCATCAAACAATTTTAAAAAATAATTAACCGAAACACTTTCAAATTTATAAAGCAAGCTTAAAATAGCTATAACAGCACGCTTTCCTCTGTTAACAAGATCATGACAGGCAAACGTAAAAGCTAAGTTTTGTTGAAAAATATATGCCCAGGTACTTGTAAGCATTTACCACCGACATTTGCGAACTTCCATACGACCACCTTTCACGCGATGCTAAGAAACCACCCTTTCGAAAAACTATAATGTTTGATTTACCCATGTTTACTTTCAAATCCAGTCTACATGCTGCAGAATGCAAATTATTCAATTGGTTTTGTAGTTGTCTTTCTAGTGCTAATTCATTAATATACAATGAAAATAATACTGGCTGCTGACATCATCCCCCTGTTTAACACCCTGAGTACATCTAATATAGTCACTAAATTTTGCCCCACATCTTATCGTAGCTTTAACATCTTTGTACATGCATTTTTACACAATTATATGAATTACCTTTGATTCCATTTTTTTTGTAAGTATCGGCCACAAAAAGTTTTCTTGAAATGGAGTCAAAGGCCTTTTCAAAGTCTATAAAGGCAACATATAGCTTACGGTTATTAGAAAATTGTTTTCTGGACAGCTGCTAACAGAGTGAACATATGATCAATTGTACAAAAGTTTTTCTTGAACCCTGCCTGGTGATCACCTGTTTATATTGTTTACTTCAATCCATTCTGACAATCTCTTGTTAATTATAGAACCAAATACTTTACTTGCAATATCAGACAAGGAAATTCCTCTATAATTGTTAGGGTCATTCGTATTACCTTTTTTAAAGAGAGGGAGAATAATGATCTCTGGGCCAATCTTCAGGATAAATTCCTTTGTCAAACAAATTATTGAACAATTTAACCAGAAAATCATTTCCAACATTACCAACGTTTTTAGAAAAAAACTCACAAATCATGCCATCTGGACCAGATGTCTTTCCCATTTTTTAGCTTTCGTATTGCAACAACAACTTCAATTCTGCTGATATTTTCGTAAAATTTCGTCTTTTCAGTTTTACATTCGGCATCAAACCAATCATTTTGTCGTTTCACTCTGTGTACACAAACTTACGTTTCATACCGTCAGCAGCTCTTTTTACAGAACTGTTAAACAAGTTAAGTGCATCATTTATATTTACATCTACTAAATCCATAGCACGAAAATAACTGAATTTGATTTTCCTGTGAGTTCATTGTGTCTATGAAATTCAAGGGCATAATCCTTATCCCACACAAACTTTTCAATATACTCGCTCTCCTTTTTTTCATTTCATTTTCACTCACAACCGCCTTTGTTCCTGAGAACACATTTACACTAAGTTCCAAAGGCATATGATCATATTCCAAAGTCGTTCTTTCACACACAATTTACAAGAGAGTTTATAAAGTCAAAAAGTTCACATGATGCTATAAAGTAATCATTCACACTACAACCTGATTCACACACATATGTAAAGTGACCACTGATGTCACTCGAACAAAGACCATTAAGAATGTAACAACCCAAAGCATTACACATGTTTAACAGACGTTTACCATATTCATTCAATACCTTGTCTTGAGACTGTCGCTTAACTGTAGACGAATCAAATTTGTCAAAACCATGCAAAAACGTTTTAATATTGTCATCACATTCTGGAGATATGTCTGCTGTTCGACCGTTAAAGTCACCAACATAATATATTGTCATCTTATCACTGAAAAATATATTAGTTACAATACAATCCTCAATTTGACTAATCCCATTATCCACGTTTAAACACAGAATAGTATGGCGA
>JADBJO010000317.1:785488-801218 GCA_016801955.1 Conus betulinus | reverse complement strand
GGAAAGGGAGAGCCGACAAATTTCTATTATTAGTGTATGTATTCAAGTATTCATTTATATATTATTTTCTAAAAACTTCCTTTTGCCCCCCCCCTCCCCTTCCCCCTCTGCCCCCATCCTCTGCCCCCACTCCCCAGTCCTTTTTTCCTTTCCCCCACCCGCATCTCCCTCCGCCTCCTTGCTACCGAAATCGAAAGTTATAATTATGCGCCATGATAGAAAACGGTGTGTTTTGTTTTCTAAAACTTCCTTTTGCTCCCCCCCCCCCCCCCCGTCCACTCTCATTGGGTATGTGAAAGTTAAAGCTGGGACTTTAACCTGCTGATACTAAGAATGACATAAAATAGCCTTTCTCGGGTGACTGGAGGATTGCAGAGGCTTTGTGAATGATTATTTTCGGTACACTGGCGTGTATAAGGTGTGACACAAAAACTTTTTTTTTTTTTTTTTTTTTTTTTTTTTTTGGGGGGGGGGGGGGGGGGAGTAATATGAGATAATTGTGATTCAGAGAACAGCGATTTTAATTTATGCAGAGGATGTTGAGGATCATAATCTTTAAGATGTCTTTCTACACATATACAAAACTATCCTACATGTGGAATTGAAGTGGTTATAAAACTCATACCTATTGGTCAGTTACCGCTGCTGCCAGTATTGATCGGCATCATCATCACCATCGTCGTCGTCATCATTATTAGTCCTAATATTGCTCCGATTGATGTTGCTGCTGATGCTGCTCGATATCGTTTTTCAACGTGATTGTGATGACACACTAATATTGGTGATAGTATTACTTCTGATGTTGTTGCTGTTGCTATCACTGTCATTTTTTGTTGTTCTTATTATTATTGTTATCAGTATTACTATTACAATGATTATTTTTATTAGTGGTGGTGGTGGTTGTGGTAGTGGTAATAACATTAATATTGATATTAACACCCTACAGTTGATCTCCGTGATCCTACCCATTAATTTACTTTGAGCGTCCTTGTAATGATTTTTTTTTTTTTTCCTTCAAGGCACTTCACTTCGATTTGAACTGCAGACTGATGTATTTGCTTAACGGTCATTTAATGATTCCGTGAGTGCATACATATTTTTTTTTTTTGTTTTGTCTTTCTACCAAAGTAACGAAGCCAATATTTTTCAGTCACTAGGGCTAAATGTGCAAAAGACTGTCCATGAACCGGTGTAGGTGCCTGTGCACGTGGGGTTTTTGGGGTTGAATCATATGGGTGGGGGATTAGGTGTGTGCGTGCGCGAATGCCTGCATGCGTGTGTGTGTGTGTGAATACGTGCGCGCGCGTGCGCGCGTGTTTGTGTTTGTGTGTGTGTGTGTGCGTGTGTGTGTGTGTGTGTGTGTGTGTAAGTGTGCGTATGTGAGTGTGTGTAGTGTGTGTGTGTGTGTGAGTGCGCGCGCGAGCGCGCGCAAGTGAGTGAGGGTTTATGTATGGGTGGGTGTGCGAGAGAGAGAGAGAGAGAGAGAGAGAGAGAGAGAGAGAGAGAGAGAGAGAGAGAGAGAGAGATTTGGTTTCATAATGTGTGAACACTAAGGCCGCAACAGGTAAAGACAAAGAATTGTTTTTTTTTCTTGTGGCCTAAGATCTGTAAATGATTTTACTGTGGAGTGCATGCTTAAGAAGCCTCGCAGTTCTTATCCTTTTGATAAATGAGCACATTTTTTTTTTCTGGAGAGTGAAGTGTGTTTAGCATATGTATGTGTAAACATTGCTGTTTGAAAAGGTGAAAATGAGGATGTTTCTGAGGTTTAGGAAATGTAGTTTGTAGTCTTGAGTATTATGTTTGAGAAGGTGCACTTGTTGTTGTTGTTGTCTTTTTGGATATCAACCATGTATTCTTTTTCTGGAGAGTTGAGTAGTATCTAGAAATAAGAGTGTCAGTATACGTACGTGTAATCATTGCTGTACGAAAGAATAAAAAATAAGAGTGTTTTTGAAGTTTAGGAAATGTAAATAGCTTGTAATCTTGGGTATATAGTTAAGAAGATGCACACTTCTGTCCTTTTTATTGGATATCATTTGTGGTTCTTTTCTTTAGAAGAGGTTCACTGCTCACTGCAGTATTTTGAAAGCAATCTTTTTTTGAAGAATGACAAACAAGCTCCGCCGAAGCAAGGCCTGTAGTCACCGTCTGAAATAACCTTTTTGTGTTTTTGTGTGCTACATTGAACGTTAATTCGTCATGTTATGTATGTTACTTGTTCACATGTTTGAATTTTTCGTTTCAATTCAACATAAAACAGAACAGGGTTTGCTAAAACATAGGGGGAAAGTGTTACTCACAATGATAATTACTAAATGAGTAGTCTCTCAATAGCCTCAGCAAATGTACAAGGCCTTGGAAATTTTCAAAAAAGAAGGGATGTCTTCCAATTTCTTAGACAGAAACAAAACTCTCTATATACTATTTACAAGACACTCATTTCACACAAAAGCTAGAGAAACAAATAAGAGCGGAATGGGGATATGATTGTTATTTCGCTTCACATACGTCACAATCAAGGGGGGTTGCAATATTATTTAATAATAATTTTGATTTCAAGGTGAAAAAAAGTTATTAAGGACACAGAGGGTAATTACATTATCATTATTATTCGCACTATGGAAAAAAGAATTAGCCCTTGTAAACGTTTATGGTCCAAACACAGATACTCCCCAGTTTTACACAGATTTACAAAGTAAAGTTCAACAACTGACTTACGACGGAATTATTTTTGGAGGGGACTGGAAACTTAGTTTTAAATCCAGCATTAGACTATTACAATTATAAACATAACAATAACACAAGAGCTCAGGAAAAGGTGATAGAACTGTCAAATGAAATGGAATTAATTGATGTATGGAGAGAAATTAATCCAGAAACACTAAGATACACATGGAGAAGACCAAATCCGCCACAACAAGCTAGACTGGACTTCTTCCTTATCTCAGAAAGCCTAATCTCCAATGTACGTGATGCTGATATAAACATTGGTTATAGAAGTGATCATTCTCGTATCTCAATAACATTAGATTTTAGAAAGGACACAAAATCGAGAAATTTTTGGAAGTTTAATGCATCACTGCTAAGAGATGAAAGATATGTGGATCTTATTAATGAAACTATTAAAAATACAAAAGAGCAATATGCTGCATTAATATATGAAAGAAAAGAAATTGATAATATACCTTTAGAAAACCTCTGCCTTACTATTTCAGATCAGTTGTTCTTAGACACTTTGTTTATGGAAATAAGAAAAGCGTCAATGGAATATAGTGCAAGAAAGAAAAAAAGAAAACGCACAGGCAGAAAAAAGGAATTAGAAGATGAAATATCAATCCTAGAAAACAAAAACTTAACAAAACAACTGAAGAACAGTATCAACTGCATAATAAAAGAGAAGATCTTGTAGCATTTAGGAAATCAAAAATACAAGGAATATTAGTAAGAAGCAAAGCGAGATGGGCTGCAGAAGGGGAAAAGATAACTAAATACTTTTGTAACCTTGAAAAAAGACACTATATTAGTAAGCAAATGTATAAGGTCATTTCTAAAGATGGAAATTTTCTCGAAAAGACAGAGGATATCCTACAAGAAAACTAGAGATTATTATTATGAAAACCTATATGCTGAAAAAGAAGGTAAAGACACAGATTTAGAAAACTATGTTAATAACCTTCCAAAGCTGACAAAAACAGAAGCAGCCTCACTTGAAGGTAAGCTTACTCTTGAGGAAGCATCACAGGTACTAAAAAAAACATGAAAAATGGAAAAAAAAAAAACTGGAACAGATGGGATGACCGCAGATTTTCTTAAATTTTTCTGGAAAAAAATAGGTGGTCTAGTTGTTCGTAGTCTAAATGAGGGCTTTGAACAGAAACAGATGTCGATTACACAGAGAGAAGGTATCATAATTTGTCTCCCTAAGGGAGATAAACCTAGAGAGTATTTGAAAAACTGGCGTCCCATTTCCTTCTTAATGTTACTTACAAAATAGGATCGTCATGCATCGCAAATAGAATTAAATCAGTTTTGCACAAACTAATAAATGAAGATCAGACAGGGTTTATCAGTGGCAGATATATGGTGACAATGCAAGACTTATTTATGATGTAATCTATTACCTAAAGAAAAAAGAATTTGCCAGGACTTTTAGTTTCACTAGATTTTGAAAAAGCTTTCGACTCCATTAACTGGAAATATATGCATAAAGTAATGAAAGTCTTTGGATTTGGGAATGACATTTGTAACTGGATAAATGCTTTTTATACTAACATAAAATCTTCAATCGTTGTGAATGGAAAAGCGTCGCAAAACTTCCCTATCAAACGCGGATGTAGGCAAGGAGATCCAATATCTCCCTACTTGTTTATTTTATGTGCAGAACTATTGGCATGTAAGATTAGAGAAAAAAAAAAACATACAAGGCATACAGCTGTCAGGCACGCAATGTAAAATCAGTCAATTTGCAGACGACACAGTGCTATATCTAGAAGGAGATAAAAATCATATGAAACAACTTTTAAAATCTCCAAGAGTTTGAATGTATATCAGGATTAAAACTAAATTATGAAAAAAACTTGCAATGTATGGATAGGAAATAAATGTAATAGTGAATGTAGATTTTTACCCAATCTCAAAATGACTTGGAACCCCCATAAAATTCAAAATCTTAGGCCTTTGTTTACACAAATGATCTAAGCAATGTAGCAGAACTAAACTTAACAGAAAAGTTTGAGGAAACCAAAAAGCTATTTAATATATGGATGAAAAGAACAACTACACCCCCCTTGGAAGAATAGCTATTCTTAAATCAGTTATATTGTCAAAATTAACCTACTTGTGGATCATGCTCCCAAACCCACCTGACAACATAGTTCAACAACTGCAAACAATGTGTTTTAAATTCGTATGGGACAAAAAAAAAGGATAAAGTTAAAAGGAATGTAGCAACACAAGATATACAAAATGGTGGAATTAAAATCCCTCACATAGCATCTTTTATTAAATCACTAAAACTAACATGGTTAAAGAAGTGCTATGCACAGACGTTCAGTGCAAAATGGAAACAAATTCTGATTAAAGAATGTCCACAAGTTGAAATGCTACAGGAGTATGGGTCTTTGGTACTTAAAATTGGAGGGTCGCCCAATAAAAACATGTTTTGGAGAGATGTTTTTAAGAGCTATATAGAATTCTTTGAAAAAAATCGATTCATACGACAATAAAGACATACTGATGGAACCCCTATTTTACAATAACAAATTCAAGATTGATGGAAAGGAATTCTATTTGATGAGTGGGCAGAAGGAAATGTTTTCCATGTAAAAGATTTACTAAAAGAGGATGGTAAATTCATGAATGTTAATGAGTTCCAAAACATCTTGCAACGTCCAGTTCAAAGACTGAAATATTTTGGATGTGTGTAAGTTCTATTAAAGAATTCTTGAGGAAAAAAGGAAATAAAAAACTTAGAAAAAAACAACAGTAACGAAGGAACTGAGCACCACAAAGCATTTAGCCAAATGATTCATGCTCCCAAGGGAACAAAAATATTTTATGAAATACTGATTGGTAAACCAGTGTTACCTAATGCATGTGGGGGATGGGAAAGAACTCTGCAAATGGAAATTCCTTGGGCAAATATTTTCATGGAAACAAAAAGAATAAAAAGAAATAAGGCTAAAATGGTTTCAAATAAAAATTAATTATCGGGTTTTGGTGACAAATTCAATTTTAACAGATATGGGAGTAACAGTAACAGAAAACAACAAGTGTAGCTTTTGTGAAGATGTGTTAAAGATTCCATTTTGCATTACTTGTGGGAATGTCAACATGTGCAAAGTTTTTGGACAGAATGTACAGAGTACATAAAAAGGAAATGTGCAAACTGTGATAGATTGGAACTAAACCAGTTACTTGTACTCTTTGGAAATGACAACAAAACAAAAACAGACAACTGTTTTCTTCACATCTTATTACTAGCTAAGTATACTATTTATAAATGCAGAATAAGAAAAGTAAATCCAACACTTCAATTATTCCTAAGAGATTTAAAAGAAGCTTATGAGATAGATAAATTCAACACCACTATGCAATATGATAAATTCGTACTGAAATGGGCATCATATACAAATTTGATACAAACTGATTAAGACAAAAAAAGTAAAGTACTGCTACAAAAGGTTTGCTGTTGTTGTTGTTAGAAGTCATATACTACATACACACAAGTACACAATTTTTTGCCAAACGATGTATGGTTTTATATTAGCTCTGGTTGAACTAAGTCAACACTGACTATAAGATGATTGGTCTGTGATTAGGCTTGTCCAGTTATATATTCATAACGGTATGTTGACAGCATGCTAAAGTTCTGCCTTCTATTTGTGATTAACTATTGTATAAAATGACTATAATCTAATGACATGCTAAGCATGTCTGCATGGTTAACAAGAGAACGAAGTTTACATAAAGTCTATTATTAAGTATTATACTAGATACTGACATTGTGTATGTGTTACATGACCAACCCCATATATGTAAGAATGATGGAATAAAAAAAAAAACAAAAAAACGTAACCTCCCTCCCCGCCACTCTACCCCCCAATCCCCCCTCCCATCCCCCCTCCGCCCGCCCCTCCCCCCCACCCTCTCACCCCCCTCCACACACACACACACACACACACACACACACACACACACACCACCCACCCACCCACCCCCACCCCCACATATACACCCTTCCTCAAAGATGCTGTAACGAGCAGTGTTTTTTAAGGCGAGTCCTGTTTTCGGAGGGGATTAGATACGATTGCTGCATAAAAACACAGCTCAAGCATTCGCCCTCAGACCGAGTTCACGTGCGTCCTGGGTACACCGCCATTGGAGTTTTTTTGGGGGGCGATGAATATTTTAATAGACAAAGAAACTTTACACCTGGGGCTTTGTTTGTCCACTATCCAGTGTCTTAGCGGCTGGTTTGTGGGTGGTCCTAGCGTGGAGATTGAGGGGAGGAGGGGGAGGGGGGCGGGGTGGGGGTGGGGGGCTGGGGGAAGAAGACTGACGTTGTCTCTACATCGCCTTGCTGAGGGTTTTCGTTTTAAAAAAATTTTTTTTTTATATCAGTTCACGTCCTGCCATGTTGTCAGTGTGTGTGTGTGTGTGTGTGTGTGTGTGTGTGTGTGTGTGTGTGTGTGTGTTGTGTGCGTGTCTGTCTGTCTCTGTCTCTGTCTCTCTCTCCGTCTCTGTCTCTCTCTCTCTCTCTTCTCTCTCTCTCTCTCTCATTCTTCCCCTACTTATTTATCCCATGAAAACACTAAAGGGGTAACTTTTATTTTATGGACCTCTATATCTACTGGAAGTTATGCTTTCGAAACACAGAACGTGCAGCCATACATAATTCATGGGCACACTGAGATATACGAAGCAATCAGAGAGACCGACAGACAGACAAACAGACAGAGAGACAATCATAGAAACAGACAGACGGATAGACGGACGGAGAGAGAGAGAGAGAGAGGAGAGAGAGAGAGAGAGAGAGGAGAGGAGGAGAGAGAGAGAGAGAGACAGACAGACAGACAGACAGACAGACAATAGACAGACAGACACACACACACACACATACACAGATAGACATACAGACAGACCGACAGACTCTCTGAAAGACAGGCAGACAGTTGACAGACGACAAAGCTGAGAGAGAGAGAGAGAGAGAGAGAGAGAGAGAGAGAGAGAGAGAGAGAGGGGGGGGGGGGGGGGGGGGGGGGATCTGCCCAGGCAACGGAACAAATTAAAATACAGGCTCGATGTTTTTCACATGCAGGCTTTTTTTAACCAACTGTAAAACTGTAACACAGAAAAGGAAAAACAGCGACCAAAAAGTACAATGACGACGATGACGACGACGACGACAACCACATAAAAAAAAAAACCCGATAGTATTTGTCATCATAATTATGTGTAATTCAAATGTGTTCGCCAAGAGTCTAGTCATCCTGAAAAATCATAAGTATGTATTTGTAAGACACATGAGATCATTTCTACACTGGAGAGGGTGATCCGTTCACACGCAATAGTCAGCATTCCTTGCAGTAGTTGGCCTATTTTCCATTTCTGTTAAAAGCTTAAAACATGGATTTCTGCCAGGATGTGTGAGTTTTGATGGCAAGCGACAAGCCAGTGTCATAACCCAATCACTTATTCATACCCACTAGGTCGTAGGCCGCGTCATTACGGAAGGCATGAAAAAGAACAGAGTCGTGAACTGATCCTTGTGGCACACCTGCAGAGGTTCTATTGAGATCTGACTTTCCGACATTCATGACGACTATTTCCCGTCTATTGCACATGTAATCGGCGAAAAGCTGAGCAGTTTTCCTCTTATCCCCATGATTTCTGATTCTGAAATGAGTCCTTTGTGCCAGACAAGATCAAAAGCTTTTCACGTGTCAAAATAATTTGCTTGCATTGAGATCCCACGATCATCATTATATGTACTTAGAAACCTATATTGAAAAGGGCCATTAACAGCAATCTCTCTGTCTCTCTGTCTCTGTCTGTCTGAATGTTTGTCTCTCTTTTTCCATACCCAACACACACACACACACACACACACACACACACACACACACACACACACACACACACACACACAAACACACAGAAAGAGAGGGGCACAGAGAGATAGACACAAAAAGAGAGACAGACAGAGAGAGTGGGGAGGAACAAGGGACGGAGAAAAGCAGGAGGAGAAAAGAGAGAGAGAGAGAGAGAGAGAGAGAGAGAGAGAGAGAGAGAGAGAGAGAGAGACAGACAGACAGACAGACAGCGACAGAAGGAAGACGGTGGGGGAAACAATAAAATCAAAAACTAACATGAAAAAGAGAAAGAAACAGTGAATCCCCATTTTTTTGCTTTGTAAAAAAAAAAAAAAAAAAAAAAAAAAAAAAAAAAAAAAAAAAAAATGGAACGGAAAGGGGAAAGAAAATGCTGTCTGACTTATCTTGTCACTATCGGCACGGCTACTGGTGTGTACACGACAATCAGCAGGACTATCGGCACGGTCGGGAGGGTACTCTTGTAGTCGGTAGTCTCAGTAGTCTCTTGGGTGCGGGGGACATGTTAAGGACCGGCGGCAAACAGGGGCCAAATTGCAAGCAGATCTACTTGACACCACTTGTTTTTGACAAGTCCTTAGGGCTAGAGAGGGATCGGGCGGGAGTGGGTGACGAAGGTGGAGTGGGGGTGGGTGGGTGGGAAGTTGAGGGGGGGGGGGCAGGGGTTGGAGGGGGAGTATCGGGAGGAAAGGGTCAAGCGAGTGGGGGAGCACAGAGAGAGAGAGAGAGAGAGAGAGAGAGAGAGAGAGAGAGAGAGAGAGAGAGAGCTTTTCATCTATACCGGCCTTGGACCACAACACAAAGTACAAACGGAAGCGGGAAGGGGGGGTGGGAGAGGGGGGTGGGGGGGGGATGGAGGTGATGCGTATGTTATTACAAATAGAATAGAAAAATATTGTAACATTCATCTCTCAACATTTTTTTTTCAGAAATGATACGTCATCCAGTAACGTTGAGAACGCATGAAAATACAATACAGATGAAGCTGAATGTTATAAGGAAAACCAAAGTGATGGGAGTTGTCCACAATCATTGAGTATCTAAAGAATTGACCTAGGCTTTCTGTTTATCGCATAACAAATATACCTTGAGAGGTTACATTAAGAAGAAATGAAAGGGGGCAACTGGCCGATTCTCAGGGAAATTTATTCCTAAGGTCTTGGTAGAGGGAGCACAAATATAGATGTTGTTCGTTCTCTACCTGATAACGGCAAAATGGGCACGCTTCGTCCATTTCTGTTTTACCATAGCGATGCAGCTTTCTATTCAGTGGAAGCAAGCTGAATCTTGTTCTTTTAATAGTGTAACTCAGAAACAATCTGTATTTTATGTTCGAAAGATACCTCTCTTTTTTTCAAAAAGAGATTGAAAATCGCATTAACTTTCGTGTGCCTCACGGTCTCGTATGGTGGCAACCCATTCTTGAGTGAACATATCAAAGGAACTTTGTTTCAATACATTTAGTAACATTTTTACGTCTCCAACATCTTGTTGTAACCAAACACACACACACACACACACACACACACACACACACACACACACACACACACACAGAGACAGACAGACAGACAGACAGACAGACAGACAGAAAGAGACGTAAGACTCGAGAGTCAAATACTTATTTATAAAGGCCACAGCTTCTTAGATTGAGGACATACATTATGATATTGATATTCTTTATTTTATATACATGCTTCGCTTCTTGAATGGTATATGTAAATAAATAGCAAACTGTTTGACGGTGATTTAATTTGATGATGGCATGAACAGTGTGAAAAGGCAAGAGTTATAAGACCGAGAAGTGCCTCGTGTACCAGTGTGGCAAGTAAAACGCCAAGCCACAATCCATGAAGTGACCAATAAAGACTCCTTACCTGTCAATCCAGACACTGCATAGGGATTCGGCCAGGCCCATATCGCGAAATCTCTTAAATTCGTGACTTACAACATTGAAGGACTGTCACACGTTTTTGATAACGATCTTCGATCTTATTTTTAAGTAGCTTTGATTTTTGTTTGCTTGTAGAAACTTTTGCTACTCACTTTCCAGACCATTTATTTCCTAGTTTTAAATCTTTCATAATTCCTGGTGTCAAACTATCCGACGGTATAACAGCCAGATTATCGGGTGGTTTGACTCTCCTTGTCAAAAAGGAATTAGCAACCTATGTGGAACAAGTGTTCGTAGAATATGACAATATAATAGTTATGAAAATGGCTAAAGAATTGTTTAACACAGATTCTCCTACAATTTTGATCGGAACGTATATTCCGCCCATGAACTCTCAGTATTATCAGGACACGGAAATATCCAATGGCGTCGCCCTCTTAGAACAGTGTATCCTAGATCTGATGGAAACGTTCGGTAATGTACCACTTTTTCTTTTGGGCGATTTCAACGCACGAACTGGGGGAGAGAACATTTGTGAGAGGGATGATGAAGGGGACGCGCTGCGCTTTGGAAGGGGGGTGATGATCAAGCGTCTTTTCGCTCGTCTAAAGACACTGTTTTAAATGAATTTGGTATATATTTGTTGAATGTTTGTGATTGTTTTGAGTTATTCATTTTGAATGGGGCCGTTAAAGGCGATATTGATCTTGGCAACTTTACATACATTTCTCCGACTGGATGTAGTATTGTTGACTATGCCATAATGTCAAAACGTTTAATTAGTCACTGTGTATCTTTGCATGTCAGACCAAGGATAGAGTCAAAACATATGCCTGTAGAGGTCATATTGAAGTCACAATTTAGCAGCTCCACTGGTGATACTTTACCAGAAAAATCGTACGCATTTGAGAAATTAATTTGGGATGGAAGTAAAATTGAAGAGTTTAGAGAAAATATTGAATCAGACGATTTCAAGCTCCGCTTGGAAAATGCTCTTGTTGTCCACGATGACGTAAACAAAGCCGTTGACATTTTTAATGATGCGTTACTTTCTGCTAGTCAATGTATGAAGAAAACTATTGTAGTTGGTAAAGAAAAATCAAATGTATGGTTTGACAAAGAATGTCGGCAAACACAGAAAGGAGCTCAGACACGATCTGCGACAGTTATATTGTGTTCGTACAAATACGGATATCGAAGACATAGACAATATTGAAAATGTTGACAAGAAGAGAGAGTTAAGGGCAGATTACAACCAAAAACGTAGAGATTACAAAAGGTTATTAGAATATAAACGAAAACAACATCGGCAAGAAGTTTTAGAATCTCTCAATGAAAATATTAAGAACTCTTCTGCCTTTTGGAACAAAATTAAGTCCTGTGTGTATAAGAAACCTGCTACAAATGCTATTTCTGAAGAAGACTGGTACAACCATTTTTTGTGACGTATTTCAGTCTGATGTAAATATAGACAATGTAGAAAACGCTAACAATGAAAACGAGTCCCAGCAGAGTGAATGCTTTAATCACTTCAACACAGAGACTCTTGAACGCGAAATCACTGAATCTGAAGTGTACGCAGCTGTCCGCTCCTTGAAGAATGGAAAAGCAGCAGGGCCGGACGGAATTATTGGGGAAATTTAAAAAATCGATCTGTACTATTGCTCCCTTTTTAGTTATTTTATTCAATGTCTTATTTGCTTCGGGGCAGTATCCTTTACAGTGGACAGAAGCAATAATACAACCACTCTTTAAAAAGGGTGACACTAATTTACCAGATAACTATAGGGGAATTTCCCTATTGAACATCTGCAGCAAAATTTACAGCCATATACTAAACGCTAGGTTAACCAAGTGGATAGAGGAATAATAACGTTATTAATGACTGTCAAGCTGGCTTTAGGAAAAAATATAGTACAATTGACCATATATTTACATTATACTCTTTCATTCAAAAACAATTATTATTGCATAAGAAACTGTATGTTGCATTTATTGACTTTAAGAAAGAAAGCTTTTGACTCGGTTATACGTAATAATTTATGGTCTATTTTGAAGAAAAAAAGGAATTGATGGGAAAATGTACCGAGCTTTAACTAGCATGTATAATGTAGTCAAAGCAAGAGTGAGAAATGACAACAGATTAGGTGAAGCATTTAGCTGTCCAATTGGGTTAAAGCAAGGGGAAATTTGCAGTCCAGTTCTGTTCTCCATATTCATTAATGAGTTAGCAGAAGAAATAATTAGAAAAGGGAAACACGGGCTTCAGCTCTTACCAGATTTCTTAGAACTTGTTATTCTGATGTTTGCAGATGACATAATTTTTTTCTCCGACTCTGTTGTGGGGCTTCAACATCAGTTAAATACTTTACACATACGGCAATAAAGCTTGGTTTAACTGTTAATCTAAGTAAATCAAATGTAGTGGTATTTAGAAATGGTGGCTATCTATCAGATAGAGAGCAATGGTTGTATGGGCATTCCAAGATGACTGTGCTGAATATGTACAGATACCTTGGAATTATTCTTTCTACAAGGTTGTCCTTTACGCACAGTTTTAATGATATGGCTAGCAAGGCTAAACGCAAAGTGATACAAATTTTCAGGCTTCTATGGTCTCTAGGTGAAAAGTCGCCAGCTATATTTTTTTCAAGCTGTTATGCCCCAGATCCAGCCCATACTTAGTTATGGTGCTGAGGTGTGGGGTTTAACGAGCAATGTTGATATTTTGGAAAAGATTCATCTCTTTGCATTGAAAAGATTCCTAAACGTTAGCGTAAGAACACCAAATTTGATGGTTTATGGGGAGCTGGGACGTTACCCATTGCAAGTCAATTTTCAGATCAGGACAATTAAATACTGGTTAAGAATTTTGCAAATGCCCAGTCATCGTTTACCATACAAAGCTTATCAAATGTTGCTACATTATCATTATAATAACAATAACACATGGGCTTCTACAATATGTTTTTTCCTTTATAGGCATGGGTTTGGCGAAGTATGGGAAAATCAAGGAGTGGGAAACATAAAAACATTTATTTGTTCACTAAAAAAACTACATTATCAACGGATTTAAACAGAAGTGGTCCACAGACACATTGCAAAGTGAACGTTTCCAATTCTTTAGAACGTTTAAGAGTGAATTAGCACTATCTCCTTATCTGACTCATGTAAATCACTTGAAGGCCAGAATAAGCTTGATTAGATTAAGACTTGGAGTATCTCCACTAAAGGTACACAAGTTCCGTTTTCGAAGAAAATTGAATGAAGATGATCTGTCTTGTCCTTTTTGTATCGACCTAACTGAAAGTGAAGTGCACTTTGTTTTACATGCCCCTTATACAACGACTTAAGGCAACAGTATATTCCTCTAAAATATTTTAGTCAGCCATCTTTGTTCAAACTTACGATGCTCCTTTCATCTGAAAACAAATCATTAAATACAAGGCTGTCTATGTACCTTGACAAAGCATTCAAAATACGCAAATTATATATTGACTTACTGTAACTTTTTTGATGGCTGGATTATAGGGCTATAATGCTCCTTATCAGTAGAGTTATCAGCAAATATCACAGTTATTACAGTAGTATTTGCATATATGGCATTAGTGGTTGTAGTAGTAGTGATGCTAGTGGTGTGGCAGTGGTAGTGGGGGGGGTGTGGTGGTAGTAGTGGTAGTACTAGTAGTAGTTGTATTGTTGTGATGATGATGATGATGATGATGATGATAATGACAATGATGAGGATGATTACCAGTCATCCTTTCTTCTTCTTCTTCTTCTTCTTCTTTCTTCTTCTTCTTCTTCTTCTTCTTCTTCTTCATTACTACAATTATGTTCTTGTTGTTTTGTTACTGCTTCATATCGTCGAGAGTGGTTAGCGTTAGAAGAGAGAGAGAGAGAGAGAGAGAGAGAGGAGAGGGGGGGGCTAGAGAGAGAGAGAGGGGGGAGATAGAGAGGTTTGATGGTTAGACAGTGATTAGTGTTAGAGAGAGAGAGAGAGAGAGAGAGAGAGAGAGAGAGAGAGAGAGAGAGAGGGCGGGGGCGCTACAGAATGGTTAGAACTACTGAGTAGCACAACAGCTGATTCGTAGTGCGGTGGTTGGCGTTTCAGACCAAGGACTAGTAAGTCACGGGTTGATTCCTCTCACGGACATTCATTTGTGTGATTTTTCATTCCCGTTTGGCTATTTCCCTGAAACTGAGCGTACAATGAGCTCCAATGGGAACACTAGAACTACATGGTCAAGTTTGGTCAGTTTGGATGTCCTCCGCGTTGGCCTAATGCATAGGTCAGACATCTACTAAGTCGTAGCCACGAGACCCTCTTCTGAAATTCCCTCATCTTACACATTAATCTACTTATACGCAGTGGTCTCAAAACTTGGCGAATGTGGTGCAGCGTACTTGGACTAGTCCACACGCAGTGACACCTCCTTGATGAAACTGGGACTGACCTGACAGTTGTCGCTTGGGAGGAGTGTTAATTTCAGAAGGAAACAAGCATGCTGTGCCGCCGTCTCTCACCAAAGTGGAACCCGGTAGCCCCGTCATCAGCATCCTCACCCTGACCGTCATGAAAGAAGTCTGTGGCTCTGTATGCCTTGCTCTCGGATGATGATCCGAGTTGCTAACTCTGCCCCAGGCAATGAGTTCCTATCAAACCCGGCAGTATCAGCGAGTTCATAAGGACTGTCTCCGGATGAGACAAGGATGGTGGCGCTCCCAAAGGAGGGTGACTCAATCACGTTGGTTCTTCTATGCCTGAACGGTTATTACCGTCAAGAAGTGGCTTAATGTGCAGGTGTATTGGTTCAGGACAGGCACCACTGAACATCACTGACGTGAGCCTGCGGAAGAGCAGTGTCTGCCCTGGTGAGTGGCTTCGAGGCGATTTGATGTGGATTGCCCCATAGTAGTGACAGGACGCACGTGCGTATGGCAGGGCACAGGAAGTCGGAATGAGCGACATAGGGTAGTGCAAGGTGGAGTACCACAGCTGATACAGCAATTATTATTGAAAAGATAACCACATTCGAGGTAGTAGTAGTAGTAGTAGTAGTAGTAGTAGTAGTAGTAGTAGTAGTAGTAGCGGTAGCAGCAGCAATAGTAGTGGTAGTGGTAGTAGTAGCAGCAGCAGCAGCAGTAGTAGTAGTAGTAGTAGCAGCAGCAGCAGCAGCAGTAGCAGCAGCAGCGGCAATATCACAATCTTATCATTATT
>JADBJO010000317.1:740488-767988 GCA_016801955.1 Conus betulinus | reverse complement strand
CTTTCTTTCTTTCTTTCTGTCTTTCTTTCTTTCTTTCTTCTTTCTTCTTCTTCTTCTTCTTCTTCTTCTTCTTCTTCTTCTTCATCTTCATCATCATCATCATCATCATCATCATCATCATCATCATCATCATCATCATCTCATCATCAGAAACAGCAGCGGCAGCATTAACAGCAGCAACATCGTCTTATTCCACTTTCTCTTATTCCTCATCTACATATTCTTTAACATCTTCATCACCATCATCACGCTGTCCTCCTTCTCGTCATCATTTTCAACTTGCTTTTTTTCCGAAGGCCTGATGTCCAATGAATATCTGATTTTTCAGCCTTAAGGACTTCACTGTATTGGCCAGCATCCCTCGAACTTCGTGTAGATGTGTACATGAATGTTTATTCTATTGTCTTTCCTTTTTTCAGTAGGACAGTACCCTTTGTTCCTGCTATATGACAGCAATGAAAACAAGCTGCGCGATCGGCTGGCTTATAATGATACAGAACAGAGAAGAACCCCCCCCCCCCCCCCCCCCCAATTCAATACAATACAGTTCACTTCAGTAATACTTTATGAATTTACATGAAAATTAACGTCTGCATTCACAGGCAAGTAATAAACCCACCATGAACCTATTCAGACGCACCACCAGAAAGAGATTGAAATTGGACAAATAAAGGAAATCTACCAAAATCATTCACGGACGAACGCAAGCTAAAAAATGATCTACATACATTCACATACACCGAAAGCTGAATAAATAAAAACAAATCTTTTCTTCCTCCTTCTATCTTTCTCTCTACTTTTCTTTCTCGTCTACTTTTCCTACCTCCTCCTCCTCTCCTTCTTCGTCGTCATCGTTGTCGTCGTCGTCGTAGTAGTCGTTCGTCGTCATTATCGCACTCCCGCCGTCTTCTTCTGCGTCGTCGTCGTCATCATTGTCGCTGCTGTCTTCTTTTTCTTTACAGTCTTTTGTGTTAGTCCACATGTTTTTCTTGAGTACAGCGCATTGATATGAAGATTGTCATTGTCCCAGTTTGGTGAAGCTTACCCTGTCAATCGTAAATGCTCATGTATTCGTCAGAATGTCATTACGTTTTTATTGTACATTTCTACTGTATGGTATTTTCTCGCTGTTTTGTTTTTCTAATTGATGAGTTAAACATTTACAACGGCTAATCTAGCTGCAACTTATACTAGACACGGTTGATGATTGTTTTAGATTAACCCCGCTCCATCTTTATTCACATTAAAACTCCGAACCCAGCGAAAACCTTTTTTGTTTGTTTTAATCTAAATATATACGGATTACAATTGAAAGTAAATCTTGAGAGGGCTGAGGATATGTAAACTGAAAACAAAAGACAAAGCAGCAAACAAATTGCAAAGAAGCATGCTACTGTTGTGATGAAATAGTAGCATGCTTCTTCGCCCAAACAACTATCACCAGCGGTACCCATTCAGGTAGAGCACATGCGCAGCCTCATGGTAAATGGAACAAACAAGACCACTTCCTTAAACCAAAGGGTAAAGAAGTTCAAAATCAACGACAACACGCTGCAAAAAAAAACACAAACATGATGTCGAATATCACCATTGTAACAACAGTCACCAATGTTTAGGATAAAAAAAAAATGACATGCAGGTTTAGAAACTATGTATATGTACTGTTTCTGCTCAGGTCTGATGACATTGCAAAGTTTTGTCGCACGGAATGATGATGACCTAAGGAATCAGAAAAACCACGTGTCTATGATCCGATGCCTTGTCATACAGAAAGCTGACATAATGAATCAAGAAAACTCCGGTTCTATCATCCTACACCTTATCGCGCAGAAAGATGACCTTTGGAACTAAGAAAACCTCGGGCCTACAGTCGGAAGCCTTGTCACACAGAAAGATGGCCAAAGAAACTAAGAGAACCCAAACGGATCCTTGTCACAGGGAAAATTACTTTGGGAACTTACAAAATCCCGGGTCTATGGTCCGAATCCTTGTTACAGCCTCGGCAACTAAGAATACCATGTGGTCTTAAACCTTATCACACACAAAGATGACCAAAAGAATCAAGATAACCCGGGTATATGGTCCGAAATCATGTCACACACAAAGGTGACCTACGGCTTCAAGAAAACCTCGGTCCTGTTGTCCGAAGGCTTGTCACAAACACAGGTGACCTAATGAGCTAAGAGAACCCAAATGACCCGAAGTTTCGACATACAGACAGGTGACCTAATGAACTGACAGAACCCAATGGTCCAAAGTGTCTCCAGACAGAAGGATGACCCAATGAACTAAGAGAACCCAACGGTCTATAGTGTCTTCATACAGAAAGGTAACCTAATGAATTAATAGAACCCAGTGATCAAGTCTTGTCACACAGAAAGGTAACCTACTACTGAACTAAGAGAACCCAACGGTCTTTAGTGTCTTCATACAACAAGATGACCTAATGAACTAAGAGAACCCAATAGCCCAAACTCTCGTCACAAAGAAAGGTGGCTTGAGAAACTGAGACAACATTCGCAGTCAGTAATTCCAGTCTCGTGCGGGAAATGTTTTTGTTCTGTTTGTTTGTTTTATGTTTTCTTTTCTTCACTTCCTCCTTAGCTGATGACCTCAGCACTAGACTACGGTATGCGTCAACGAACCGTAATTCTCCGTGCAGCTAGCACGTGGCATTTGGTGATCTACACCTGTCAAGCATACCAGAGTAGGAAAGAAAGATTTCTGTAGCTGAAAAAGCCATGTACACGTACAGAAAAGAGAAGAAATAGATGGCGATTAACTACGGTGACTGCAAGAGCCCTGTAAGGGCTTGTGGTATTTGCTACAGTGAAATCTGTTCTAACGACGGTGGAGCTCACAACACATCGCAGAGCAATGCAATGAATTACAATGCAATGCAATGACAATACAACGCAATGCCTTGCAATACACTACAACACAACACAACACAACACAATACATTAAAACGCAGTAACCACAAAACAACACGGTACAATACAACACAACGCAATACAACTCGAGACAATACAATAGAATATGATACAATACCATGCAACACGATCCAAAATGCCGCCAGTCTAGAACAATACAATACAACACAACACAATACAAGGCACGATACAACACGACACTCAACAAAACAAAGCAGCACCACGGTATACAACGCAAGACGCTACAATACATCATAATGATACGTAATAAAACAACACTTACAGTACACAAATAAGATGAAACACAAACCACACAAAACACAACAAAACACAATACAAAACAACACAATGCGTAACGCTTTGGATGAGTTGATGAAGCAGAATTTGAACAATGCTTAAAAAAAAATGTACCCTATATCTGTACCTACACTTTTTTACATACGCGCGCACGCACGCAAGCACGCACACACACACGCACGCACGCACACGCGCCTACAATGACACACAAAACACACACACACACACACACACACACACACACACACACACACAGGCACATGTGCACGCAAAAATGTTTACCCGAATCTTTACATACACACTTTTTACACACACACACACACACACACACACACACACGCACGCATGCACGCACGCACGCACGCACGCACACACACACACACACACACTCAGCCGCTGTCGCGCACGTGCGAGGGCGCGCACACTCCCACCCCACCCACCCCCTCTTTACACCTCCTCCTCACACCCTTTCTGCACCCGCACCCCCCCCCCCCCCCCCCGCCCCTCAATCCCCTTCCCTTCCATATAACGTCCTTGCCCCTCTCATGCACAAACGTGCACGCGCTTCCGGCATGCATTTTGCCCAGAGTTTTTCAAAATATCCTGTGATACTGTATCCCTAGTATCTTTCTGAACAGATCCTGAAAATAATCCCCAAAGCTATCAGTCCCTTGCTTATGAATCAGTATATAGATAAGTAGGAACCAAACAAAGTAGCGAACTAAATAAGTAGCTCATTGAACTATCAAGAAAGTGAACTATTTTTATACACAGATGTTCACAAACTACTTTCTGTTTTATTGGCTATGCGTATATATTCATTCCTCAAAACAATATGTTAGGTTGAAGTCTCTTCGAACCTGAAAAACTTCGCCTGTTTGTGGATTCATTCAATGGTTCATTCAAATCTTTCAATCAGTCAGCTGATCTTCTATTCACTCATTCACCAACGACTCGTGTCTGTATCTTTCTTTCGTTGTTTGTTTTCCTTTCCTCTTTTTTTTTTTTTTTTTTTTGAAACAGTTGTCCCTCTCTTTTGAAATCGCACATCAAAGTGACCATCTTTCAAGAGGCCTATTCTTCATTTCCACACGGTAGCTCAAGTACCGCCACTTTGTTCGACCGTAGTCTTTGTTCGACCGTAGTCACACGCACACACACACACACACACACACACACACACACACACACACACACACACACACACACACCAAGCAGCAAGCGATACGCTACCACCACACTACACTACACTACACTACCCCCTTGTGATGTGTAACAGTGAAGTCCCCTCTACACACTCTTCTTAATAGAAGATAAACAAGTAGGGGCCAAGCGAGAGGCCCAACAAATTATCGCCCCTGGCTAGGCAAACAGGGGAGGTCAGCAGGGGGCGCTGGCAGCGCGTAGACCACGTCCTTCCGCTGATGAAATTGACACCGGCCCTGTTTGGCCAGTCGGCCAGGACTGTGGGCCTGATCAAATTGGGCCCTGGGCTTAGGGCCTGAGCACACCGGAACAATGCTCCGTTATGTCATGGAGAGGGGGAGGGGGTGGGGGGAGGGGGGTGCTTCTGTGGAACGAACGTCGGGTCTGAAGAGGGTGGGTACAGGGCTGTATGGAAATCAGGCTACTCTGGAACAGAAAGGTGTGAGGTCGAACGGGGTAGGGAGGAGTGGAGGTTGGTTGGGGTGTGGGGTGTGGGGGGGAAGCGATGTGAATTGGGGGGGTAGGGAAATTGGGAAGAAAAGGAGGAAGTTCTTAACAAAAGAAAAAAAAGAGACAAGAAAGAAAAAAAAAAGGGGAGGGGGGGGGGGGGGGGGGGGGGGGGGAGAGAGAGAGAAAAAGAAAAAGAAAAACTCCATGTATATGAGATGTGTGCAGTTAAGGCAAGTGAATCTGGTGTATGAGGTAGATATCTTTTCCCCCTAAGACTTCGCCTAGACTAGATCTAGATGAAGTGGCAGACATTTGTTTTGACTTCTTCCTCTTTGCCTGCATAGATCGTTCCTCATCGTCATCTCCGGCTGTGATACGTTTCACCACATCTGACGTTGGAGTGGAACGGGGGTGGGGTTGACTGGGGAAAGACTGGGGATGGTCCGAGACAGATACAGTTTGTGAGTGTGCATGGGATGGGTGGGGGTGGGTAGGTGGGAGGGAGGAAGTGTGTGAGGTGTGTGGCGGGTGGAAGGGGAAGGGGCATAAGAGGAGGGCGGGAGGCCTCAGACGGGGTGATGTCGGTCAGAGGAGTACATGGCTCTTTTGAACGATGCCCTGTCTGCCATGGCTCTACGGCCGGGTAGATTCGTCTCTCGCTTTTTTTTAACGGCTGCGGATGTTTTCTTTGATAACAAAAAGTGAGAAGGGTGTGTGTGAAAACAAAGTTGTAATTAAGGGTGTAGCAGGCTTCATTAAACTGTGATACGTAGCTATGTACAGTGTACTGGAAAACTAACGCCCTTTTCACATAAGACGAGTCTCTCGCTTTAAGTGTAAGGACAGAAATGTTTCTTCTCGCACACACTCTGGCTCTCTGTTTCGCCAAGCCATTCTGTGGTCGCACGTGGCGAGTTCGCAGGACACCGACTGGTGAAGCCACTCGCACAGAGAACTCTTTTCCTCACGTCGAAGGTCCACTCCACGTTGTTCACCCAATGATCGTTCAAGGGCTCTGATGTCGTTGTGTAAATGAAGAGTGTGAAACTACAATCAGAGTCCTATGTGGTACAGAATCTGAAAGCGAGAACAAATTCTTGACCTTGGCGAAAACACACACACACACACACACACACACACACACACAACAAAAACTGTACTGGGGGAGGGATGATGGATCGCAGAGCACACGACCTTCACCTTTACTCCGATTGCCTTATTGCCTTCGCTGAAGGAGTGTCCTGGCCTCCTAAAAGTGGAATATGGCTCATCTGCCCAAAGTGGGCGAGTATACTGGCTCTTCCAATGACGTTTCCCAGACCACAACGGCACAGCCAGTTTCAAGAAAAACTGTCTCAGAATGATCAAATTTATGCAACACCAAATTTATGTCAACATTGAACAAAATCAACGAATCGGGCGCGCCAACAGTGAGCTTTAATGTCCAGTCACCCTTCTTCAGCAAAGTCACAAAAGCCACCGGTGAAAACTGCACAACTCAGTACCGCCTGTGGCTATCGTTTGCTGCCAAGCATTCAGCGCAGTATCAATGCATAGAGTCCACCATGGTCCGTAGAGTGTTTCTGTGGTATGGCCTGCCACTCCTGCTGAAGGAAAAGACTGAGTTGGGTCACGTCAACAGGAGGGGGGGGGTTGTTGGCTACCCTGCGGCCAAGGACATCCCAGAGGTTCTCAGTTGGAGCCAGATCGGGTGAACGAGCTGGACCACTGCATCCTGATGATCCCTTCTTGCTGTGGATAATCGTCCACGACACGACTCGGGCTTTGTCGTCTTGCAGAACAGCAGCGTTACCCATGGCCTGAAGAGCAGGCTGGATCAGATGGCGCTCAACCTCATCACGGTATCGTACCCCTGTCAGCGTGCCTTGAATGACGTAAAGGGGAGTTCTGTCTTGACGGCTGAAGCCTCCCCAAACCATTACAAACCCCCTCCGATCCACCTCACAAACTATGGTATCAAGAAAACGTTCTCTCGCTCTTCGCCACACTCGGTCCTGTCGTCGCTGAAGGCCAAACAGAAGTGGGACTCATCAGAAAACAGACCCTGAGACCACTGCTGCCTCGTTCAGCTAACGTGCTGACGACACCAGTCTGCACGGGCTCTGCGGTGACCTGGTGTTTGGGGTACTCGGACTGCTGGTCTCCAGGAAGACAACGAGAACTCGCGCGCAAACGGTTGCAAACAGTCCTGCTAATATTGATATTCAGGGTGGATGAGGTGACGGTCCGATTGCGTAGGGCGGACAGCATGAAGAATCGGTCATCCTGTCTGTTGGTACACCGTGGACGACCTGGTCGTGGCCGATCCTTCGCACTTCCAGTGACCTGGAACCTCTCTAAGAGACGTTGGATGACGGAGTGAAACACGTCGAGACGCCCGGCAACCTCGCAGCCCGAAATCCCCTCGTCAGTCAACGCTAAGACGCGTCCACGATCTGCAGTGTCCCGTCTTTGCCTATGTGCCATGCTTTTTGAACTGGCTTGAAAGACTATTCAGTCTACTGATTTATAGCCAAAGACAGCTGAAATGTGTTCATCTTAGACGTGCCTTGCACTTGCATCATGAGTCAACATGGACACTTTGCTCTATTTTGCCAGTCATATTTGCTACTACAGCCGCTCAGATTACAGATTTGTCATGCTTTTGGCACGTGCAGCTGAACCCCATCTTGTAAAGCAGTGGGTTTTTTTTTAGTTGTGCAACCATTGAGGTCTGTCTGGTCAATGTTTGTAACCGGGCTTGGGTAATTGTTAACTGGTTTCAGGTCTGTTAATGACAATAACAAAAAAGGACGTCAAAATGAGAGCTGGACCGTAACTTGCTTGTTTCTCTGAAACTGAAGAAGGCAAAACTGGCCGTGTCAAAATACAATACGGATTTAGCGCTGTCGTGTGCAGTCTCTCGTCTCACAGTAGTAAGCGAATCAGACTCTGTGAACTCTGCAAACTGGAACATGTCAGAGACTGAGGATAGGAAAAGTTCAAATCAGACGAAAGAACAAAAGAAAGAAGAGCTGATTTTTTAGCAGCGATCTTCTTCAACGGCGAAGTTAAGGAGGTTCCTAGCGGGTACATGGAGCCTTTTCACTCATCCTATTATGGAAGACTGATAAGCACCGTTTTCAAATCAACACTCTGTTCACAAGGCAGTTGACGCCACACTCGAGGACACTCTGCCTACAAGCTGTTCGTACAACTGCACTCCTATTCCTCTCGTTCAGTTTTCAGAGCCACAGTCACACTCACTGCGGGTCATGGGCATTGTGAAGGTGACAACGTCGTGCATATTAACTTATCGGTGTCTGTGTGTCATTTTTTTTCTTTTCGCAAAACAAAAAACAAACAAACAAAAAAAAAACGCTATTTCTATTTGGCGCCAACAAGGGGTAGTAACTCCCAATGTGCAAGAAGTCAAAAAAGTTTCTTCAGTCAAGGATTGAGATTTTAAGTATCTCACAGAGACAGAGAAAGAGAGAGAGAGAGAGAGAGAGAGAGAGAGAGAGAGAGAGAGAGAGAGAGAGAGAGAGAGAGAGAGAGAGCAATTACAGTTCATTATCATAGCAGTAATTTTAATCAAAATTCTTCCATCTCGGTTGGGTTTTTCTTTAGCCACAAACAGTTCTCATGACGGTAACAGTTGAAATCATTTTCCAGTTCACCGTTCCAGGATACATGTTTGACGCCCAAACCTAGTCATACGTTAAGTGATTTGTCCCCACCTAGTTGTGTCTTGACGGACGCCATTAAATTCTAGGCCCAGTGAAATTCAGAGTAAACCGCGTCCTTTAGTTGTGTTCTTGTTTTGGATCATTCTCTAAGGCGTCAAACTTGGCTAGAAGGCACTGAGCTGCAGACACAGCTTTGGGGCGCTGTCTCGAGAAAGACTGTGGAATTCATTGTGGCGACAGGATCGAGGATCTGACGCAGCCAATTAAAATAGACCGCAGAAGAAGAAGAAGAAGAAGGATCATTCTCAAGATCGAATCAACTGTTTAGTCAACCACCGCGTCTATTGGCCGCGATGCTCGTCGAATCTAAGTCCATGCCATTTTCCAGAACTTCAAGAGGTTGATGACGACTAAAAAAACGATTGTAACAGATGCCACTGTACTATCGCTCATACTGAGGCGCGAAAATAATCTGCATGTAAAAATCGTACGTCATGGAAAGGGGTGTGGATAAGGAGAGGGGGTGGCCGTGGGTCGCGGGTATGTGGCAGACGTCAGAATGGACCATCCATCACGGCAAAGTGGGCTTAGTTCAAAAGACACGGGGGTTATCCCTATACTTCTTTTCCACCACACCGGCGACGATAGATGAAAGACGGGAGTGTAAGAGTGTGCTTCCTTTCAGCTTACAATCAGAGCTAGACGCAGCCTGACAAAGTCTTCACAGCATGAAATACCTGTTGTCAGGTGGTGCACGTGCGTGCTGTAGTGTCTCTTACGTCACGCCCTCATCCCACCCCCCCCTCCCTCCCTTTCAACCCTTTTCCACCCCACTCTTTTTTCTTTGGAGGGTGCTTGAAACACAGATCAAGTATTTTTTGAATGAGGATGCAAGATATTTTTTTTAACCTTGCTTTTCCCGTGTTGGCCACATGCCATAATGGAAAAAATGCATCAAAGAACTATGCAATCCATGTTAGCCTTTTGAGGCATAGCATGAAAATGAGTAATACATCAATACTGAATTGATCATAAATCAAATCAACCCCTTCCCCCCAATCATTTCACTTGTTTTTTTTAAGGATTTCTACCCATAACATCATTCACAATGTAGTATTACATGAACTAGCCCTAGCTGACGTCACATTTCCGACCTCGAGCTCACGTGTGACTCTTTCCCTATGGCAGCTGGACCACGCAAATGAGTCCTATTCCTTTCATTTTTATTTGTCCGCTTGGAACCACCTGGCATGTATCGTGAATGGTATATGAAAGAAAAGGAAGAGAAGAGAATCAACACTCAGGGACAATAAAAGTTCTCAGGAAAATCTCATAGTGCCAGTCTGTAAATGTTTGAGTTGAAAGGGGGGTAGTTTAGAATCCTGTTTATATCATGACAATTTTTTCTTGCTGAAGCTACAGACGTGTATACGCTGTTTTTCCTGACGATTTTCATATTGGCAAATTCCAGTATATTCGCATGCGCACATGTGTGTGTGTGTGTGTGTGTGTGTGTGTGTGTGTGTGTGTGTGTGTGTGTGTGTGTGAGAGTGAGAGAGAGAGAGAGAGTGAGTGAGTGAGTGAGCGTGCGTGCGTGCGTGCGTGTGTGAGTGAGTGTGTGCGTATGTGTGCGTGCGTGCGTGCGTGTATGTGCGTGCGTGTGTGTGTGTGTGTGTGTGTGTGTGTGTGTGTGTGTGTGTGACAACGCGCGCACGCAGAGAGAGAGAGCGAGAGAGAGAGAGAGAGAGAGAGAGAGAGAGAGGGGGAACGTGTGCATACATGTTTGTGTATGTGCGTACGTGCGCGCGCGCATGTGTATGTGTGTGTCTGTTTCTGTGTGTATATGTGTGTTTGTGTGTCTGTGTGTCCCTCTGTCTCTGTGTCTATCTCTGTTTGTGTGTCCACGCACGCTCGAGAGACAGACAGAAGTCAGCAGAGGATCAATGGAAAGTGAATGGATACTATCAATCACTCGTCACTAAGTGTCGACAGCACTATTCATCCCGTTTAGTTGGGGTCCAGTATCGGTACCTCCCCCACAGGTGAATCGATGACCCACAGTACAAAAAGACAACGATTTCAATACCAATGGCACGTGTTACGCTAACAGTCCGAACCGTTTCGAGCCACGTGAACGGAATGAAAGAAAGAATCAGCCGAAAATATGGCGCATCGTAATCTTAAGATTTCCTCACGAACTAAATTGCGCGCGTGACCATTTCGTCGATTGTCACTCGCTAAGGCGCGCACGAAGCCCTAAAATGAGAGCAGCAAGGAAAAGGGTTTTGATGTGACAGTCTGTACAGAGCTGGCTTCGTCTTCGCTTGCCACGAACTAAAGAAACTTGCCATTACCGACGTGGGATGTTGAATCGCGATCCGGAGGGAGTGAGAAAAAAAAAAAAAAAAAAAAAAGCGAGGAAAGAAAGGAATGTCGGCATTAGCATACATTTTCTGGCGTTTGTAGCCGATTAGCTGGAGAGAATAACTCATGCACGAACAGATTTAATACGCGATCGAGCGTGATCTACCGAAACGAAGGCGAGTGGGGTGGGGTGAGGGAAAGGGATGGGGAGTGGGATGGGGGTAGTAGTGGAGGGGGGGTGGGGGGGGGCTAAGATGGGGTTTGGAGCAGAGAAGGAGAGAGGGTGATGGGGATGACGGAGAGGGATGAGGGAAAGAGGCAGGTTTGAGAGAGAGAGAGAGAGAGAGAGAGAGAGAGAGAGAGAGAGAGAGAGAGAGAGAGAGAGAGAGAGAGAGAGAGAGATTATGAATTCATAGGGCCGTAGCACAGAGAGATATGTATTTTTCATTCATAGAACCTTAGCCCCTTGTGAACGGTGTGCATACATCGTTTTATAAACATCAGTTTTGAAAGGAAATACAGATATATGCAGTCGTTACCAAACAAAAGAAAAAGATTATTCGCAGATAGGCACAGGATTTTTCGATGACACTGCGCTTTGTATATTTACATGAAAATAATTCGTACAGTTTGGGTCATAAAATCAGAACATTAATAGATTCAACTCAAACCAAATTTTATCTATGATACTCGGATTTTTTGGTAAGAAAATGAATATTTCCCAGTTCTTGACAGCATGAACAAAGTAAAGTTCATTTTTTTGTGTTCGTCTGCATCAAGGACAAATTAAATCATTCAGTATTAAAAGTTTTGCGCCTAGAACAATGAACCATCGTATCATTTTAACTCTCTCTCTCTCTCTCTCTCTCTCTCTCTCTCTCTCTCTCTCTCTCACACACACACACACACACACACACACACACACACGCACACACAAACGCACGCACACACACACACTGTAACTGCATCACATTTCTGTATAATTTTTCGTATAATTTTTCAAAAACAATTTAAGTCGAATGTCTGCACCTGCCTGTACTACCACCTTCAACTTAAATCCTTCTAAATTACAGTGATGATGAAAGTGATGGTGATGGTCAAGGTGATGGTCAGAGTGGCGGTGGTGGTGGTGGTGGTGGTGGTGGTGTGACGATGATGATGATGATGATGATGATGATGTGACGATGGTACTGACACCTAGTATTTATAAGTGCACAACCTTTCTCAATCATATTCCTTCTCGAAAATCTCACCACCTTTATTTATAAGTCCCCCCCCCCCCCCCACACACACACAACCCCCAAGCAACCATCCCCTCTACTTCCCCCATCCCACCCCCACCCCCCACACACACACACACACACACCACACACACACACACACACACACCCCCACACACCACACACACCCTCACACACACACACACACACACACACACACACACACACACACACACCTTGATTGATCACACCCCCATCGCCCATTCCAGACCTCCTCCTCTTTATCCTCCTCCTCCTCCTCTTCCTCCTCCTCCTTCCACTTAGTGCGGATGTAGCTGCGTTGGAAGGCAAAGAAAGGCGGGGAGAGGCAGCCGATGTGTTTTTGACGATAAAATATTGACTCAGCAGCGGCGGCCTTAATGGCTTGGCTCTCCCTCCCCAGCTTCGCCCGCTCACTATTTGGGAAGAGCGAAAGTCAACGCTGTGCCCCCGTCCCCCCCCCCCCCCCCCCCCCACCCCCCCCCTTGCCCGCCCGCCGCTATTAAACTCAAATATTTGATCACCTCTTGCAGCGCCGCGACACTGTATCGAACTAAGACTATCCTCTGCTCCGGAGAGCTTCCGAGACTAACGCGCCGCTCTTCCGGCTCTGACTGTGGCGGGCCGAAGGGAGTGAGTCCGGTAAAAAGGTAGAAATGTTGCCCCCCCCCCCCCCCTCCCCCCCCCCCCTCCAAAACACTTCCAGGCTAGGATAGGGTCTTTTTTCAACGTTCAGCAGGGCCAGGATCGAAATGGATTCGGTGAGGAAACTGAATCACCCTGAGGGGGTAGTCCGGGAGAGACACAGGCAGGGAGGGGGGTAGGGGTGGGGGGGGAAAAAGAGTGCGAAAGTACGGCTGAGAAATATTGGCTTATACCTGGACGAGAGGATGACATGCGCAGGAGGGAGGAAGGAAGTGAGGTGGCGGCGATGTGTTAGGTTTGATGGGAATGGGATGAACTTGAGCATGGTCTTTCTTTCGGAAAACAACCATTGGCAAGAAATTATCTTATTTTCAAAGCAGTGAATAATTTTGTTAAACAATGAAGTTGGTTTTGTATACGGTAGCTGAGCGCTATTGTTGAGGCATGATTTATTGTTAATTTACAATAACTACGTGTGACAGATCACAAGACGAAAATGCACAAAACCCATGAAACACATATCTAAATGTCTCAAAATGTCTCAATATCATTATACTCTCTCTCTCTCTCTCTCTCTCTCTCTCTCTCTCTCTCTCTCTCTCTCTCTCTCTCTCTCTCTCTCTCTACTACTAATCACTTCGTGCTCTACTCCCGTGGCACCGGCTAGGCAGCAGAGCTGAGGGGCTCTCTGGACAGCTGGTAGTGGTGTTGATATGGTAATGATTATGGTGATGATTGTTGTTGTTGTAGTTGTTGCTGTTGTTGGTGTGGCAATGATGATGGTGATCATTGTTGTTGGTGTTGATATGGCTGTGATCAAAGTGATGACTGTTGTTGCTGTTGTTGATGTGGCAATGATGATGGTGATGATTGTTCTTGTTGGTGTTGATGTGGCAGTGACGATGGTGATGATTGTTGTTGGGGTTGATGTGGCGGTGATCATGGTGATGATTGTTGTTGGTGGTGTTGATATTGCAGTGATCATGGTAATGATTGTTGGTGGTGGTGTTGATATGGCAGTGATCATTGTGATGATTGTTGTTGGTGGTGTTGATATGGCAGTGATCATTGTGATGATTGTTGTTGTTGTTGATGTTGAATGATGATGGTGATGATTGTTCTTGTTGGTGTTGATGTGGCGTTGATCATGGTGATGATTGTTGTTGGGGTTGATGTGGCAGTGATCATGGTAATGATTGTTGTTGGTGGTGTTGATGTGGCAGTGATCATGGTGATGAAAGTTGTTGTTGGTGTTGATATGGCAGTGACGGTGGTGATGATGATTGTTGTTGGTGTTGATGTGGCAGTGATCATGGTGATGATCGTTGTTGGTGGTGTTGATATGGCAGTGATCATTGTGATGATTGTTGTTGTTGGTGTTGATATGGCAGTGATCATGGTGATGATTGTTCTGTTGGTGTTGATATGGCAGTGACGGTGGTGATGATTGTGTTTGGTGTTGATGTGCCAGTGATCATAGTGATGATTGTTGTTGGGGTTGATGTGGAGGGAATGATGATGGTGATGATTAGTTGTTGGTGTTGATATGGCAGTGATTATGGTGATGATTGTTGTTGGTGGTGTTGATGTGGCAGTGATCATGGTGATGATTGTTGTTGGTGTTGATGTGGAGGGAATGATGATGGTGATGATTGTTGTTGGTGTTGATATGGCAGTGATCATGGTGATGATTGTTGTTGGTGTTGATGTGGCAGTGATCATGGTGATGATTGTTGTTGGGGATTGATGTGGAGGGAATGATGATGGTGATGATTGTTGTTGGTGGTGTTGATATGGCAGTGATCATAGTGGTGATTTGTTGTTGGGGGTGCTGACGTGGCAATGACGATGGTGATGATGTTGTTGTTGGTGGTGTTGATATGGCAATGATCATGGTGATGATTGTTGTTGTTGGCATTGATGTGGGAATGATGATGGTAATGGTTGTTGTTGGCACTGATGTGGAGGGAATGATTAAGGTAATGACTGTTGTTGTGGTGTTGATGTGGCATTGATCATGGTGATGATTGTTGTTGTTGTAGGTGTTGATGTGGAAATGATGATGGCGATGTTTGTTGGTGTTGTGTTGTTGTTGTGGCAATGATGATGGTGATGATTGTTTGTTGTTGTTGTAGGTGTTGATTTGGCAGTGATGATGGTGATGATTGTTGTTGTTGTAGGTGTTGATATGGCAATGATCATGGTGATGATTGTTGTTGTTGTTGTGTTGTTGATTTGGCAGTGATCATGGTGATGATTGTTGTTGTTGTAGGTGTTGATTTGGCAATGATGATGGTGGTGATTGTTGTTGTAGGTGTTGATGTGGCAATGATGATGGTGATGATTATTGGTGATTGTGTTGATTTGGCAATGATGATGGTGGTGATTGTTGTTGGAGGTGTGATATGGCCATGATGGTGGTGATGATTGTTGGTGATTGTGTTGATGTGGCAATGATGATGGTGGTGTGATTGTTGTTGCTGATGTTGATGTAGCGATGATGATGGTGGTGATTGTTGTTGTTGGTGTTGATGTGGCAATGATGATGGCATGATTGTTGCTGTTGTAAGTGTTAATGTGACAATGATGATGGTGATAATTGTTGGTGGTGTGTTGATGTGTGGCAATGATGATGGTGATGAAAGTTGTTGCTGCTGTCGTTATAAGAATGAGATGATTATTATCATTAATGCTGATGTCGCACTTCTTCTTCTTCTTCTTCTTCTTCTTCTTCTTCTTCTTCTCTTCTCCTCCTCCTCCTCCTCCTCCTCCCTCCTCTCCTCTTCCTCTTTCTTCTTCTTCTTCTTGCTGTTGTTGTTGTGTTGTTGCTGTTGTTGTTGTTTTGGAGGCAGCAACATCAGTTGTGTAGTAGTAACAATAGTTTTTGGTAGTAGCAGCAGTAATAGTAACAGCAATAGTAGTGACCGTAGTGGTGGTAGTAGTAGTGGTAGTAGTTGTTGTTATTGTCATCATCGTCATCGTCATCATCATCACATCATCATCATCATCATCATCATCATCATTATTTTTATATGAATATTATTATCACCATTTCTTGTTGTTCTAGTTGGTTTTGTTGCGTTTGTTGTCAGTGTTAATCCTTCAACGATTATTTTGTTTATTTTTGTTTTTTTTCTCGTTATTATTGTTATTGTTGCTGTCGTCGTCATCATAATCATCGTTTTTACTATCATTACTATTTAGATATCATCATCATCATCATCATCATCATCATCATCATCATCATTATCATTGTTGTTGTTGTTGTTGTTAATGTTGTTCTAGTATTATTGTCATTTATATGATCATTACCATTGCTGTTCCTGTTACCATTATCATATTTTGAATCGTGTTTTGTTCTGCTGTGCTCAGCGATTTTGTTTGTTTGTTGATGGTGCTTATCACTGCGTTTGGCTTTTTTTCTCACCTATTTTTTGCAACATTTCTGACATTTGCGGAGTTGAAAAAAAAAAGTTGATATCCATTATCATCATCTTTATAATTATCAACACTGTCGCATAAATCAATACGTTTTTGTTCTGCTCTTTTACTCTACAATCCGACATGCCCATCACTGTGTCTCACTGTCAATGAGTATGACTTCACAGTTACTGTTCCACTCTCTGTCTGTGTGTGTGTGTGTGTGTGTGTGTCTCTGTGTGTGTGTGTGTGTGTGTGTGTGTGTGTGTGTGTGTGTGTGTGTGTGTGTGTGTGTGGTGTGTGTGTGTGTGTGTGTGTGTGTGTGTGTGTGTGTGTGTGTGTGTGTGTGTGTGTGTGTGTGTGTGTGTGTGTGTGTGGGTGTGGGTCGGGGGGGGGGGGGGGGGGGGGGGGGGTCAGTCGGTCGGTCTCTGTCTGCCTGTCTGTCTCTCACTCACTCACTCTCTCTCTCTCTGTCTCTGTCTCTCTCTCTCTCTCTCTCTTTCTCTCAGTCGCAGAACAAGGGCCAGCTAACACACATCCTTCGCTCACATTTCGTCGAGATCATCCCAGTTTCGCTTCCGCCTGGTCCGTCCATTCTTTTCAGGCTTTGAGAAAGCCCCATTAGCTCAGCCACAGACAGCACAGCTCGCCCACACCGCTAATTTGGCATTTGGCTTGTTCTCAGGAAGGTAAAACCGGGACTTCTACGGTGTCGTTCGTCCGCTAGCTTCCCTGACCCAGGCCTGAGAGTTCTCTGTCACTGCTGCCCCCCACCGCCATTTGGAAGAAAATGGAAAGTCAGTGGAAAGGGCGGGAAGAGGAAACAAGGGAAATAACCGGAACACGCCCACAAAGTGTGAAAACACGGGCTGGAGGATGACAAAGTGAATTAGGAAAACACGTGTGTGTGTGTGTGTGCGTGTGTGTGTGGGGTGTGTGTGTGTGTGCATGTGTGTGTGTGTGTGCGTGTGTGTGTGTGTGTGTGGTGTGGGGGGGGGGGTGGGGGTGTGGTGACACAGAGAGAGAGAAAGAGAAAGAGACAGAGAGAGAGGTGGGGGGGGGGGGGGGGGAGGAGGTGCAGGATCGCGCGCGCGCGAGTGAGAGTGCGTGCGTGCGTGCAAGCGTAAGTGCTTGCACGCAGGTCTCTGTCTCTGTCTCTCCGTCTCTCTCTCTCTCTAGCTCTCTCCCTCAGTTCTCTGTGTGTGTATATATATATATATATATATATATATATATATATATATATATATATATATCCAAAATAAAAATATTATATATATATATATATGTGTGTGTGTGTGTGTGTGTGTGTGTGTGTGTGTGTGTGTGTGTGTGTGCAGTAGTGTGGTCATCTTCGCCGTCAAGGTGTGTGTGTGTGTGTGTGTGTGTGTGTGTGTGTGTGTGTGTGTGTGTGTGTGTGTGTGTGTGCGCGTGCGTACGTGCGCATGTTTGTGTGCGTGCGTACGTGCGCCCGTGGGTGCGCGCGCCCGTGCGCATGTGTGTGTGTGTGTGTGTGTGTGTGTGTGTGTGTGTGTGTGTGTGTGTGTGTGTGTGTTTAAGAGAGAGCGAGAGAGAGAGTTTTGATAATTATTATTAGTATTGTTGTGTTATCAGTAGTAGTATCATTGTTCTTATCATCATCATCATCATCATCATCATCATCATCATTATCATCATCATTCATTATTATTATCATTCACATTATTGGTGTTGTGGCTGCTATTTCCTTCATTTGTTCGTGCATTTATTTGATTTGCGATCTGTATATGCGCAGGGTGGCGGATGTTTTGACTGATTGCTGTGCTTACCCATCTTTGGCTCGGGTAGCTGCTGCGGCAGATCAATCTTGGCTGGCAGCGTATTCAGGAGCAGCAACTCTCTTGAAACAACTCACCAGTGTAATCGGCCGATGAGAAAACTTTCTACAGATTTTGTGTGCAGATCCTACAATGTCCGGAAAGGCAGGGACAGCGCTTGATGGGAACTTACTAGCGTCTGAAGGTGATAATAACTGTCTACCGCAGGATACTAGCTATCACACGTGAGGAAGACAGCGAAAAGAGGGGAAACAAATATTATCCTGAAGATCACCAACTGATTCTCTAAGGATCGTAACTCTTTTTTTTTTTTTATTCAAGATCACAGTTGTTTTCCTCTTTTTTTTTTTTTCCTGTGGCTCAAAATCGGTTTCCCTATTTTCCTAGGGATGATAACTGTTTTCTTGTTTCCCTGGGCAAAAAAAAAAGTATTATCGAGAGAAAAACGGTGTGGATTGGGGGGAGAGGGGGGGGGGGTATGGAGAAGGAAAATGGAGAAAATGTCCGTTACACGGCTGCTGGAAATGTCTCCGGCATTATGATGCGGAAACACAAAACTTGTTTGATGAAAATGGTGAAATCAATCAATTCATCAAAAAAGCTTCACCAGGGAGAATATCTCACTGAAAAAAAAAAATCTATTAAACTTTAAAGGTAAGTTTTGGCTTTACGCTTTTCTTCAGTAAATCATTATCTGCCGTGCCGCAAGCCTTAACAGCTTGTCAAGCAAAATGATTGTTGTTGAGCCAGGAAATACCGTTGGTGCAAGAACATATGATGCCAGATTTTTTTCACAGACGACCAGTTAGCTAATTGCCATGATTTTTTTTTTCTCTGACAGCTGTTAGAGCATATCAGTCCACTGAAATTATTTTAGCAGCATTTTCATCAATATGTCTCTCTTTCACTATTTTCTGAACAGGTTCATGTTTACCTTTTCCTAGTAAAACGATTTCAATGACAGGAGTCTACTTGTGAAGTACGGTAATAGCATTTGGTGCATACATGTTAAAAGGCTTTTGGCCCTGACTTACAGAACCAAAAAGGAATAACAAAAGTTGAGCAAAGGCTTCAAAACTATCGGTGAAGAGACAGACTGAAACATTTTAGATTACCCGCTCATAGTAAGGGATGATCTTATTCAAATTTGGAGCGAGCATCTTAAAACAATTTGGGTGACCTGGGTATGACAATCTTCGTAAACTCTTTCAACATCTTCAAACGTATTGGTGACCCATATACAATAATCTCTTCAAATTATCAAATAGTGATAAACAAGAAACCATGAAAAGAATTTATTAAGTAAAGCCGCTAGAAAATTTCCATTAATTAGCAGACTTTTACATCTCACCTCTGGCCTTAAAAGACCACACGATACTGGGCCATTTAAAGGTCTAGTTGATGAACGGAATACTCAAAGGATAAAAAACGCACCAATATTACCAATAAAGCGTCACCTTGAGCTCATCATCCTCGACGTTATTTCAACTTTTCAATGAAAGAGTTAAATGGGATTTTAAAAAGTCATTAAAAGCCTGATTACCAACCGCATTTCAGTCCCTATTCAGCTTCCGATCCTGGTGTAATACCTGCATGGATTTCAAGCGGTATCCGTGGTGGTTTCTGGATTGCTTGAAATCTTTTGATTCTGAAAGGGGCATGTTTGTCAAAAGCATTAAAGAAATGAACTTCAAGAACTTTGTCGGGTCGTTTAAAAAAAAAGAGCAGAGAGAGAGAGAGAGAGAGAGAGAGAGAGAGAGAGAGAGAGAGAGAGAGAGAGAGAGAAAGAGAGAGAGAGAGAGAGACAGAGAGAGACAGAGACAGAGAGACAGAGACAGAGAGACAGACCGACCGACAGACAGACAGACCGACAGACCGACAGACAGACAGACCGACAGACAGACAGACTGAGATAGACAGAGACAAAGACAGGCAGACAGACTGAGACAGACAGACAGACAGAGGCAATCAGGCAGGAAGACAGACAGACAGGAAGAGGAATACGAGACAGACAGTCAGGTGGACAGACAGACAAACTTCAGTCCGTGAAGATACAGAAAAGAAACGGATTGTTAGGGCAAGGATGATACCGATGCAGACAACGAACACAGTTTAGACATCAACAGACAGCTCTGTGTGTGCTCACAACTGACCAAAATAAATCGACTCTAATTAAAAATATCAATCGGAAGACCAATTTGGGATGAGAATAGAAAATATGGTCCTATTTAGACATTAACGGATAGCTCGAGATGAGTTGACAAGATATGAAATCAAACCCGATGAAGAAGACATTAATTAGCAGATCAGTACGGATGATAACAGATCGATGAGAGAGCCTTTACAGGCATCAACTGACAGATCAATTTGGGATGAAACCAGATCAAACAAATAATCCTATTTAGACATCAGTAAACGGATCAAACAAACAAACAAACACAATAAATAATGTTTGTTTATTCTCAATAAAACGGATCCGCAAACGATCCTATTGAGATGTGAACGAACAGAGCAGTATGAGATGACAAGAGATTTAAAAAAAAAAAAATCATGTTAAAACATTGATTAATAGATCGATATGGTATGATACCAAATCAACGAGAGATCCCATACAATTATCAACTGACAGATCAACATGACCAGAGATGAAAACAAAACCTACTAGGACATTAGTTGAACGATCGACACAGGGTGATAACGGATCGAGGAAGGATCCTGTTCAGACACCAATAACTAGATCAAACGATCCTATTCAGACACCAATAACTAGATCAAACAATCCTATTCAGACACCAATAACTAGATCAAACAATCCTATTCAGACACCAATAACTAGATCAAACAATCCTGTTCAGACACCAATAACTAGATCAAACAATCCTGTTCAGACACCAATAACTAGATCAAACAATCCTATTCAGACATCAATAACTAGATCAAACAATCCTATTCAGACACCAATAACTAGATAACTAAACAACAATCCTATTCAGACATCAATAACTAGATCAAACAATCCTATTCAGACATCAATAACTAGATCAAACAATCCTATTCAGACATCAATAACTAGATCAAACAATCCTATTCTGACATCAATAAACAAATCAATACGGCATACACAATTGACAAAAATGTTACAGATCCTGTTAAGACATGCATTGACAAATCAAAATGAGATGACAAGAGATCGATGGAGTATCCTACACAGACATCCATTGACAAATCAAAATGAGATGACAAGAGATCGATGGAATATCCCACACAGACATTCATTGAGAGATCAAAATGGGATGGAAACATGTCAACAAGCAATTGTATTTAGAAATCAATAAACGTATAAAAAAAAAAATCCTATTTATATATCATTAAAACAGATCAAACAAACAATTCCGTTTAGACATCAATAAACAGATCAAGAAACAATCCTATTTACTCATCAATTAACAGCTCAACGAACAATCCTATTTAGACACCAATATACATATCAATATGAAATGACAAGAGGTTAAATGTTTCATTAAAGCTTTGATTACAGGTCAGTATAGGATGACAACAGATAGAAGAAAGATCGTATACTTACATCAATTGACACCTCAATATGGGATGAAAGCAGATCAACAGTCAATCCTAATAGACATCTATATATGAATACATAGATCAAACATCCTTTTTAGACATCACTAAACAGGTGAAACAAACAATCCTATTTAGACATCATTTAACAGATTACACAAACGATCCTATTTAGACATTAATAAAGAGATGAAAAACAAACAAACCTATTGAGATATCAATAAACAGATCTACAAACAATCCTATTTAGATATCAATCAACAGATCAGACAAACAAACAATCCTGTTTAGATATCAATAAAGAGACCAAACAAACAATCCTATTTAGACATCTAAACATCAGTAAACAGAATAAATAACCAATCATACTGGGACATCAATGAACAAAGCAACATGGAATGACAAGAATGTTTTTAAAAGATCCTATTAATACCTAAATTGACTGATCAATATGATATGAAAAAACAGGTGAACAAAAACTTCTACTCACACATCAATCAAAATATCAGTATGGAGTCGTGACAGGTGGACAAAAAAGATCCTAGTCAAACAGTAGCTGACAGATCAGTCTGGATTGTGAACATGTGAACGAAACGTCCTTTTTTTTTTGACAACGACTGATTGATCATTATGGGATAGCAATTGAGCACAGACGCTTCTCTACGTCAATGAACTGAAAGTGAACTCAGTGCTGTTCCAGTCATATCTAATACAAACGTGGACCCGAGAGAGACATGCTGTCGTAAATGCACGCAACACAGAGGGCAGGTATGGAAAGGTGGATGGAGGAGGGATATAAAACAATCAGGAAATCTCTTCAGCTGCAAGTTTCCACATGCAGAGAGAGAGACAGACAGACAGGCAGAGGCAGGCAGACAGACAGTCACAGACACACACACAGACACACACACACACACACACACACACACACACACACACGCGCATGCACGCACGCACACATGCACACACACATGCACGCACACACACACACACACACACACACACACACACACACACACACACACCCACGATCTGATTCGCTCGACCCGTCCCCAACCCCAACCCCACCCCCACCCCACCTCCTCGACCCCACCCACCCCCTCGAACCCCACCCACCCCACCCCCCACCTCACTCCCTAACCCCGTTCCCACCACCACCACCACCACACCACCATCATCACCCATCCATCCATCCCACCCTCCAACCCCCTTATTTGTTATACAAGATTAAATAAAAAGTCACGGCAAATTCCGATCGCAAGGGACTTTGCGCTGGCCACCCGACAAAAAAAGTGTGGCGGGTGCATTCTGGTCTGACGGGTGGCAGAAAGCAGGTGAAACAGGTGCAAGCCATCCCGATTCCATTGTTTCCCTCGTCGCCTCTCTCACACCCGGGCCCGCTAAATTGGATCTCATACAATGGCAACGGAGGGGACGGGTTTGTCCAACAGGATTAACTTTGGCTGGTGTATTTCCACCCGCCGCATTGCTTCGGGTTTTTTTTTTTTTTTTTTTAAAGACCATTGCTGTCAGTTAGTTTTCTAGTTATTTAAATGTGTGGGTTAGTCAGTCAGTTAGTTAGTTCGTTCGTCCGTTATTATGAACATAAAACAAACACAAACACAGGCGTGGTGAGACCAAAGAATTGACAGTTTAATCAAACATTTTTTTTTTTTTTGAATGGGGACCATGGTGAAGAATAACTGTTCTCTCTTAATTACGTGAACTTTGTGACACCATTTCTCAATTGATATTTGTAGAAAATTTTGTTATTCTTTCCTTCAGAGGCAATGAAAAAAAAAAAAAACTCTGTGTAAATGAGTTAGTACAGAATAACAACCGAGCAAACAGACGTGCTTAGAAGCGCGTGCATGAGTGAAACTATTTATGGCATCAAGAAATACGTTAAGATCAAAGAAAGAAAGAACAATCTCCGAAGGTCCAGAAAAACAAAAACGCTGAGTGCAAAAGTAAAAAAAAAAAAGGATAAAGAAAAAGTAGGAAAAAAAATCGCAACAGCGAAAAAACTCTACAGGATTAAAGCATCCAAGAGAACAAAAACAGAGAGAGAAGCCTTTGCACGCAAGTTCTGTTTCTCGTTTAACCATGTCCCCATCCTTCCCTTCAATTCTCCTTCCCCATTCACACACACACACACACACACACACACACACACACACACACACACACACACACACACACACACATTCGCGCGCGCGCGAGCGCGCACACGCGCACGCACGCACGCGCACACGCACGCATGCACGCACGTACACACACACATGCACGCACGAACACACGCACGCACGCACGCACTCACACACACACGCGCACACACACACACACACACACACACACACACACACACACACACACACACACACACACGCACGCACAGAGACAAATCCGCGCGCGCGCGCGCGCGCACCACATGCACAAACATTTACTCCTTCCCGCCTCCCCTTAGTTCCTCACACACCCAACGCCCCACTAAGGGCTTTCACAATATTTCTCTTTCTTGAGCTAAAAATTCTGAATAAGAATATAGGCCAGTGTAGATGAACAAAGAGCATCTCGTTAACTTATGTTACTCTTATCGTTCCTACTAAAAGGGTGTGAAGAAAAGGATGGGGTCCGTTGTCTTTGGTGCCGTGCCCAAGCCTTACTTACACCTCTGACAGTTTAGTAATCCTGTGGGTCTTGGGAGACAGGACCTAACCGTTCAGCACATTCTACCGTAGTGATGATGAAGTGTTTGGATACTTCCCCCCTCCCCCCCCCCCCCCCCCCCCCCCCCCCATCATCTTCTTACTTCGTGTACCATATACATGTATATTAATGTTTATGAGATTATTTCTTTTTTTTATTTTTTGCTTGGGAATATTTAGAAATCGTCGTGGTTTTGTTTGTTTGTTTTTCTTTTTTGTCTTCTCACATTAAAACACTATGTAAGATGAAGATTTCAAAAGAGCGTGAAAGTTGAAGGCAGAAGTGCACACAAACAGGAGCTGTCGTGCTATGTGGTCATTGCGTGTTTGACGTCTTCAGCCGCTTTCTAGGGGAAAGGCCCAGACCAACAAAATAACAGTTTTACTTTATTTGATATATTCGGGGATAAAGCTTATAAATCAAAGGTTCTCTCTCTCTCTCTCTCTCTCTCTCTCTCTCTCTCTCTCTCTCTCTCTCTCTCTCTCTCTCTCTCTCGTATTCGTCTATTCTCTCAGCGCGCGCGCGCGCGCGCACGTGTGTGTCAGCGTGTGTGTGCGTGTGTGTGTGTGTGTGTGTGTGTGTGTGTGTGTGGGTTTTACGCACTATAAACGCGTGTGTGCATGCGGTCATGTATGAGCATTCTCAATTGTGTATTTCGTGTATTGTTATAAAATGTGTTCGCATTTTTTGTCTTGTCTTTGTCCTCTTGTAAATTCATTTTAATCGGTATATCATGTGCTCATTGTTTAATCTATCCAACATACAATGGAAAAACATAACAGACTGATATAATATAATTTCTCTCTCTCTCTCTCTCCCTGCCTCTCTCTCTCTCTCTCTCTCTCTCTCTCTCTCTCTCTCTCTCTCTCTCTCTCTCCCATAAAACTATCCGTGTCCTTACACACCGAATTCCAAAACCACGAGGTGCATTTAATGAGGTGACAGCGACAGAATGTTAATCCCAAGGTGTGTGTGTGTGTGTGTGTGTGTGTGTGTGTGTGTGTGTGTGTGTGTGTGTGCACGTGACTGTGCGGAGGGAGGTAGGAGAGGGGACAGAATGATGGTGATAGTGTGTGTGTGTGTGTGAGAGAGAGAGAGAGAGAGAGAGAGAGAGAGAAGAGAGAGAGACAGACAGACAGACAGACAGACAGACGACAGAGAGACAGACAGACACATACAACACAGACAAACAGACAGACACATACAGACAGATAACACAGTCAGATAGATAGATAGATAGATAGATAGATAGATAGATAGATAGATAGATAGATAGATAGATAGAGAAGAGAGAAAAAGGCAGACAGACAGGCAGACAGAGATCGACAGACAGACAGACTGAGATCGAGAGAGAGACAGACAGACAGACAGACGAAACGGAGTATGAGAGATGCTCGCAGCAAGGCTGTCTTTTGTACATCCGTGTTTATATTCAAATGCATTTGTGTGTGCGTACGTGAGTGCGTGCGTGCGCGTGTGCGTGCGTGCATGCGTGCGTGCGTAGGTGCGCGCGCGAGCGTGCGTGTGTGTGTGAGTGAAAGAGAGAGAGAGAAGAGAGAGAGAGAGTGTGTATGTGAATGTGTATGTGAGAGAGAGTTGGGAACAGACACGAACAGAGAGACACAGTGGCAGACAGAGAGAGAGAGAGAGAGAGAGAGAGAGAGAGAGAGAGAGAGAGAGAGAGAGTATACATGCGTCTGCATGTGTGTGTGTGTGTGTGTGTGTGTGTGTGTGTGTGTGTGTGTGTGTGTGTGTGTGTTGTGTGTGAATATTAACTTTGAGTATGTTTTCATGTGCGTCTGTATGTATGAATGGTAGTCAGCCAATCAAATTCGTAATGAATGAATCGGTCAGTGACGAATAATTCCTTCATTGAAAGGACTAGTCAACACTAAACAAACAAACATACAACAAACCAACAGAAAGAACGGAAAAAGAAAATAACTTAAAAAGAAAGGATTATACAAAGTTATAAACAGACAATGCGAGGCTGGGATCACATTTAGATTTGGCCGATTAAGGAAGGCAGACTTCAATGAACTAATCAATAACAAATATAGGAACAAACACTGAACGAAGTTTAATCGATGAGAAGAAATACAGGGAAACACAGGAGGAAAAAAAGAGATCAAATATAAAACAAAGAAGCAAAAAATATGGGGAGACAGAAGAATGGCGATTTATTCGTAAAACCAGTAGTAACTGCAACGGCAGCAAGAGCAACAAGCCTTATACAACAAAAATCAAAATGCAAAACACGATATAGAATCAGCATCATGAACAGCAAAATGCCAAACCACGGCCACTTCCAGCATCACTATCACCACAGGAAAATGACATACAATCGACGCCGTTAATGCCATCGCCAGAACAACCTACCAACATTACCAATAACGCATGAAGATGAAAACAAATTGACCAACAACAACATGCAAAACGAACAGAATCGCCACCACAAATACAAAAGCAACAATAAAAAACAATTCCATATTACTACAATCGCCGTCGATACCACCTATCTACAATTACAAGTACGCTATCACCACCACCACACATCATTACCACGACCAGCACCAAAACAAAGACAAAAACAACAAAACACGATCACCACCACTATTAAAAACAGAAAAAAAAAGAAAGCAAATGAAAAAGGCTGAAAAAAGGGAAAATCACCATTAATAATAATAATAATAATAATAATAATAATGAATACTTATATAGCGCCTATTGTCGGTTAGAGACCAAGCTCTAAGCGCTCTACAATCAACATTCGTTTACACAACGGGCTGCCTACGTGGGTAGGGCCGACTGAAAAGCTGCCAGCTGGCGCTTCATTCAGTCGTTTCCCGTGTCATCCAGTCAATATCGTTCAGTATCGTTCACTCAATTTCCTTACTTCCTTCATTCTTTCCATTTCTCACGCAGGGTGCATGCTATGTGTAACGTGTCATCCATACCAACGGCCAAACTGGCCTTCTCTTCCGAAAGCTGGTGATGGGATTTTAAGTGTGTGCAAGATATTATGCGTGCGTTCACACACGGAACCTCGGTTTACAGCCTCATTCGAAGGACTGTATGGAAAATGGAATCAAAACCAATGTTAACTCCGAGGGAAAAATCCCCCTGTGCCGAAAC
>JADBJO010000317.1:730488-735488 GCA_016801955.1 Conus betulinus | reverse complement strand
CCCCCCCTACCTCCCCACCCCCCCCACCCCCTTTTTTTTATTTTTAATTTTAATTTTTTTTTTTCTCTCGTCGGCACTTGCTCACCACGCAGATCTGTGTGTTCTCTTTACCGATAGACATTCGAATGCAATGCTGAATGTTTTGGTGGATGATACACCGAGTCTGGCTTTATTTCTGTTCTACTGTTTGGTGCGCTGACACTCTCATCCCGTTTGTATGTGACAGAAGCACTATCTATCTACATACGAACGCTTAAACAAATGAATAGAAAATAAAAAAAAGAGGAAGAACGGCATATACAAGCTTCAGAAATACAAATTAAACATACAGAAGTGTAGCGAATGACGAATGTATTTGTGACCATAATAAACAGATGTAAGTTTCCACGCCCATCGCTGTCGCTCCTGAAGGTCTGTACATTCCTGGCAATCATCCTGGAAGAAAAAAGGCGAAAGAGAATGCAAGGACGACCTTACGAAAGATGACAAACATATACAGGAGATACAGACGAGGGTCATCTATAGTCTCGGATCTACCCAGAGTTAAGTTGGCTGTGGGCCCAGTTGTGAAAATTGGAACCATAAAGTCGAGTTTTTATCCACATCACTGTGATGCGTCTGTTATAGTGGTGCTCAATGTTCCCGACAAACTCTGCGGCTGTGTGTATATTTCTCGGGCGTGGTCGACGCCGGATATATATTACGAAAGTATACTTAGAGTACAGCCCTGTGGTGCAGTCTTATTCCAGAATAGAAAACTCCATACAATCATCTTCATCATCCTCGTTCTCGTCGATCAGTAGGTATGCAGGCAGTGCGTTATTAGGCACGGGTGGCGATAGCATTAGTGTTAAACTGACAGTCAAATATCTCGGAGTCAACATTGACCAGATACTGTCAATGCAAGCAGGATCATATCGGCAGTGTGTGTCACGCGTCGACGTTTGAACTTCATCGTATTGCCTCCATCCAACAGACGAACGCGAATCGGCGGAGACAAAACAAAAAGTAAAATAAACCTAAGAATGAAATACAAATGAAAATAAAAAAAAGAGGGTGGGGTGTGGTTGAGGATAGTGGACTGAATGCGGTGGGGGTGGAAGGGGGGGTGGTGGTGAAAATGACTTTGTGGTGAGGCCTTCTCCCCAGGAGGAGAAATCCTGATCTTGACACAAATTCCATCATGGAGAGAACACTGACCATGGTCTTTAATACCATAGACTACTACTACTGCTACTGCTGCTGCTGCTGCTACTACTACTGCTGTACTGCTGCTGCTGCTGCTATTACTGCTGCTGCTGCTGCTGCTGCTGCTACTACTACTATTGCTGCTGCTGCTGCTACTACTACTACTACAACAACTGCTGCTGCTACTACTACTACTACTACTACTACTACTACTACTACTGCTGCTGCTGAACTGCTGCTGCTGCTACTGCTACTGCTACTATTACTCCTCCTATTACTACTACAACAACAACAACAACTACTACTACTACTACTACTACTACTGCTGCTACTACCACAACTGCTGCTACTACTACTACTACTACCGCTGCTGTTGCTACTATTACCGCTGCTACTACTACTACTACTAATACTACTACTGCTACTGCTACTGCTGCTACTACTAACTACATCTGCTACTGCTACCTTTTCTTAATACTATACTACACTACTGTTATCTACTACTAACTACCACTACTACTACCAGAGCTGCTGCTTCTCCTGCCGACTTTGCCGTTATTACCTCCACCGCAAATTAAAAAGAAAATTCTGTGACTGTCAGTTGTCGTCCGCCGGTAATGCTCCGGCTGTAAGGCTATCTAGACTGATCCAGCATCTTTACGAAGTGAAAACGAACTACACCATGACCTCTAGCCCCTCTCTATCTCAACCCCCTCTCCCTCATGTCCTCCACCCATTTCTCAACCCTCTACCGCCACCCCCGCCCTCACGCCTCACCCTCCCCACCCCTCCCCCTCATGCCACCCCTCTACCCAACTGGAAGAAAAGGAAAAACAAAATAAAACAAGAAATGTAAAGAAAAAAAAACTCCTACTCAGTTAATGCAGTATTGGTGACCGTTGGCGTGATGGCTTGTTTTAACACGGGCACACCACTCCTTTCCCGCCTGTCCCTCATTCCTCCCTTCCCTCCGTCCCTCCCGTGCCGCCGATAACCCCCGATCTTGCCCGAAGCGACCGACGGAATTGAACGAGCGAGCGCGCGCGCTGATAAAATGACGCCGAAGGCTGCACGAGGATCTCCGCACGTGCTGGCACGCAAACGTTGATCCATCCACTTTGATGGGAGGGGTGTCTGCCAGGATTGGAACCTTGTACTCCCTGAGGGGTGGTGGGAGAGAGAGAGAGAGAGAGAGAGAGAGAGAGAGAGAGACAGCGGGTTGGGGTTGGCAGTGTCAGGTATGTCGTTTCGCTGCCGAGTTTAAATTCCATAAGACTTTTGAAGGTTATTAAGCACATTTTTATTTCAAGTGTTTACACCCATCCTCGTTGGAATAACCAAGCAAATAGGCTGCTAGATTAATCAATAATCAATGAATGAATGAATGAATCAATCAATCAACCAATCAATCAATCAGTCAGTGAAATGGTACCTCAAATAAGTGATTGATCAATCATCAATCAGACCATTAAACAAAACAACCATCCACCTAAATAAATATATATTTCAGCTGTCTGTATAACTCGACACAATACTTCTCATCAATCTTACAAATCAGTCAGTCATTCAGCAAGTTATGAGTGATACAGATGTAGACTACAAGTGACGTCAGTTGGCTTTCAGTGTACCCTTTCTTGCCTCAAATTTAGAAACTTAGACACTGGAGAGTTACCATCAGACAAATTTTGAAAAAGGGCAGCTGCAAGAAGTGTTTCAGTGCCAACTGTTATGAAGCAGAGACGGAGATTTACAGTCCAAGACCCCAGAAGAGTACAAACTATCTCATTCGTCAGATATATTCGAACTCCCAGTCCTTTTATGCAGAATGTAATCGATTTGAATTATGTATTTCCTCAATCTTTGATAATCCTATTTCGGCATGAAAGATGCTAGGAACGGAGTTTGATGTTGACTATGATGTCAGATTCGGCAGGAGGATTTACTAGTTTCCAATTTACAGTCCAAGACCCCAGAAGAGTACAAACTGATTCCTCAGATGTATTCGAACTCCAGTCCTTTTTAGAATGCAGAATGTAATCGATTTGAATTATGTATTCCTCAATCCTTGATAATCCTATTTCGGCATGAAAGATGTTAGGAACGGAGTTTGATGTTGACTATGATGATGACCAGATTGAACGATTTTATCCCCAACTCCAAACAGCCTTCAACAAAGTTGACAATTTTCAGGAGGATCGGGATGCCAAGGTTGGTATAAATTCTCTGGAAGACTGGGGGGAAATTCTATAGTCATGATATAATGTCCCTCCTGTAGTGAGGCCACTAATGATAGGTGACTACATCTGCTAGAATTTGCTGGCGATAATGACCTCTTCTATACCCGCATTCTCGGTCAGCCTAGAACATGTCGGCGATGGACTTGGCACTTTCCAAATAATCAGCCAGATTGGCCAGAACAGAATAGACACCCGGCAGCGCTGACAACATTGAAAATTATTTGCCTGGACAAGAACATCTGCCCGTGCCTCAACAAACAATAATCCGGGCTCAAACGTTCAAGAACCATCTCCATGAACATTTAGGGCACGTGAAGCTTCTGCACCCGCAAGCAGAATGTCACAGACGACGTCCTCCAAACCTTGGTGAAGAGATTTCACCGCGAGACCTTGAACATATCTGGGTGACTGCCCATGTGGCACTGGTCCACAGATGTTCATCGCGAGACCTTGAACATGTCTGTACACACACGGGTGAGTGCCCATGTGGCACTGTCCACAGACGCTAACCCACGTTCCTCAGTCCTGTGGCACCTTGGACACGCGCTACGACAGGAAAGGAGGAGGGGAGGAGGCCCTATGTAGTGGACCTGAGGAAGAAACTGTGGGGAGCGGCAAAGTTGCTGAGCTTAGAAAGACGGCGGACTTCGCCCACAACACCGGACTACCAAGATAGCGCGGCAAAGAAGAAGAAGAAGAAGAAGATGATGATGATGATGATGATGATGATGATGATGATGATGATGATGACCTCTGTCATATTAAGTACGAAAACGTCCACATCCACGTCAGACAACGAACTGTTGAATCAGATGATAATCTATTCACTATCGGGCAGTGAACAAGCCTGTTACTTGCAGACTTTTCCAGAGCTTCAAAGATCCATTACCACAATAGATAGAAGCACATTGTCTGAAAGTCACCATTGACGCCATGAACTCTTACTGGAGTTTACAAGACTGGTGAGAGGATTGTGTATTTGTGAGCAACTGGGTAGTAAAGATGTGCTCTCTCTCTCTCTCTCTCTCTCTCTCTCTCTCTCTCTCTCTCTCTCTCTCTTCAAATTTGTGTAAGATCGGTGCATGGGGAATCATGGTATTTGTTGTGCAGATTGCCTGTTTGCATCGCCGTTAGATTCTCCTGATCTGTTCTATCTTCTTTCCTGTCTTTTAATTTAAAGTAAGATTTCTGCCATTTTTTTCCATATGATATTCAGCATTTTTTTCTGTCTTACGTGTCAATGTTGATTATGCAATCCGCCGATGTGTTTTTTGTTGTTAAGTGTGTTCCGTCACTGAGCACATTATAGGCATTTGCTTGTTGTTGCTTCAGTTCAATAAGTTGTTTATGTACACATCTGTTCATTAAAGAAATGTTTATAAAAAAAACATGGTCCAGACAGAACCTGATGATCTGTGTGTTTGCAAGTAACTGGGTGGTACGGATATGGTCAAGACTGATAGAATGATTGTCTGCGTGATTGTTGGTAATGGGCGGTACAGGCATGGTCAGGATTAATGGGATGATTGTGTGACTGTAAATAATGGGGCGGCGGCACAGACAGTGTCAAGAGTG
>JADBJO010000317.1:715488-725488 GCA_016801955.1 Conus betulinus | reverse complement strand
ACAACACCAGGGAACTATATACCCGTGCTCATACACCTCTGCCTCCTCTCACATCCTATCATTCCCATCGTCCCTGGATCCACGGATTTGGGGGAACGCGGTGGAACATGCTTAGGAAACAATGATGTTGCCCCCAAAACCACGATAGAATATGTCTGAGAAGAAAGCGTTGGATTGTGTTGGCTTGTGCCGTGTGTACAGCCAAACGTCATTGGTTTTTTGTGTTGTTTGTTTTTGTTTGTTTTTCTTTTTAAATTAAAAACGACATCTAAGGTATGTTCAGTGTGTATGTTATAGTGATTTGTCAGATAGTTCTTCCAGAGATTGTTTGCTGAATGCCTCTAAGTTCACAAAGCCGAGCATCGTACTGTGACTGGGTTTACATGGACGGGGAATTCTGTTTTGGTAGATACGCATGAACATCGCCTGCTGTTTTATGTGACCTTTCATTTTTTTTTTTTTTCTGAAGTAACCGATGATGGCGTTTTATTCATTGTTGTCGTCATCTATATTACTTTTAGTTCCAAAAACTACTGGAAAAAGTTACATTTTTTTTCTGCTCAAACGCTCCCTCTGAAAAATCTTCAAATCGCATTTTCCTTACACGTCAGTTTTACTGCGCTCACAGCCTTGGTCCGTGCGCGAGACATGATCTCCAAAGCTAGACATAAGGACTTTGACATTTTCTCTAATTCCCTTTCGGCTTTGGAAGTCACCGCGTCTGCAACCTGAGAAACTCTCAACTCTGGTTTTTGTTTGTTTGTTTGTTTTGTTTTAACTGTACACTTCTTCTAAGTCTATTGGTGACAGCATAGTTTATATTCGGGTTCCTGATCATGTGGGCATTCAGGGCAATGAGGTAGCTGATCTGCTTGCCAAGAATGTCATAAATAAAATCGTGCAGCTTTTCTCTTTCCAGCACACAGTTCTGAAATTAAGTCTCAGGCGTACATCAAAGACATCTGGCGACAAGAGGATTGGAGCGCGCATACAAATAACAAACTCTTTTCAAATTCGATCAAATCTTAAAGAGCTTTTACCATCTGCCATTGGTGGTCGTAAAGAACAGTTATATGCAAATTACACTCTCTTTTTTATATACATACACTCATTCCATGTAAAAGGCGCCCTCCCTGTGACGTACCCCTCACTGTAAGACATGTTCTTAGGGAGTGTTTGGACTTCTATGATGTCAGTCATACACAATTTGCGACAGGCACTATGAAAAACTTGAAATTGCTCCATTAGATGTGATTTTGTGCATTGCACACACACACACACACACACACACACACACACACACAGCACACAGAGAGAGAGAGAGAGAGAGAGAGAGAGAGAGAGAGAGAGAGAGAGAGAGAGCACTCAAAAATTTAGAACATTATGACTTTCACAAAACACACACACATACACACAAAACGAACAAAAAACAACCCCCCCCCCCCCCTCCAAATAAAACTTGTCCCCATCCCCATCTCCTCCACGCCATCCCAAGTCCCTTCCTTAACCACATGTAAAAGAAAGCGCCCAATGGCAAACAGTGCAACGTTTCGGCATCTGAGTACACGTTCTGACCTGCTCCATGCACCAACAGCCTTACGATAACGTCATGCCGTCTGTTTACGGCAGTGTTCCATAGTGTTTGTTGTTTTTCGGCGAATGTTGTTAAGTCCATTACCATTTCAAATGTGACGTCAAGCCAAGTGTACGATTGTCGTTTTCAAGGAAACGACATACAAAAATTTTACATTAACACAAAGAACAGTCTCTTTTTCAACATGCAGGAGGGTAGTTAGTTACCTACGACCTTCAAGGTCTTTGAGGCGATTGGCAAACGTCCCAGTACAAATCAGTCTTGTCATTTGCACCGAAGCAATTGAAAACTGTACCAGTGGAGCTGCCAAGTCTCATTTATCTAGGGTGCAAACACCGACTGCATTTGCCCCGAGGCGATTACGACTACCAATCGCGACAGATTCTTATTTGTGCTGTGGTGAATGTCAATATGGGAGAGAGAGAGAGAGAGAGAGAGAGAGAGAGAGAGAGAGAGAGATTTTAACAGCCCAGCTTGAGGTACAGCTTTTTTTCGCTTTTCTATTCACTTGAATCTCTGATGTTATGAAGACAAATGTGGTGTATCAGACTACAAGGATCAGAAATGGAAAAAAAAAAATCCAGTTTTTCCCCCAAGAATTTCCCCTTATTTGTCAATGTTGTTTGCAATAATTTGATATGATGATTGATGAGCACCTTGAAATCGGACCATAAAAAGCAGTAACAACAGAGAAGTACTTATATATATATGAGTGTATATATATATATATATATATATATATATATATATATATATATATATATATATATATATATATGAAACTGCGAGCGGTAAACAGACTGGGCTACGATAGTAACAATTGTAACACGTCCACAGTTCAACGATGGGTTCAATGTACAAACAAGTAGGGACCACACCAAAAAGAACTGTTACTGCACAAACTGACACCCAGGTACAAAAAATATAATTGTGTGTGGATGTTGTGGCGCAAATTTTCTTCTTCTGCCCAGAATGTCGCCTCAAAGAACATTTTGTACTTAGGTTGCGATAGAAATTGTAACCACAGAATGTCATCCTGGAGGATTTTCTATAGAGGCAGGACACATGTTCAAGTATGCGGCAGAACAAATTGTCGCCATCGTGTGAACAGAGAGTTTTGGGTCAAATCTGACTGGTCGCTTGAAATATGCTGTCTAGTTATATAAAGTGGATCAGGGAACATGCATATGCCTGAATGATAGTTAGAAAGGAACTTGGAACCAGTGCTATTAAAAAAAAACTGCGAAAATCATGTAAAAAATGTTAATGACCTACATCGTTGACAGGTTTGTGCAGATAGGTGTGTTTTTCAGACCGCTTGTTCCAGGAATATCAAAGGCATCGCAAGGAAAGCACCACCATCATTGTCGTCGTCATCGTTGTTGCCGTCACTTGATGCCAAACTCTCTCTTACACCTTCAACACCGCTACCAGTATCACACCTTCGGAACGCATTACTATCATCGTTGACACCAGCACTGACGGCAGCACTAGGGTGATCACCACTATCTCTCTTCTTCACGTTGCATACCTATGTCACAAAAACGGGACCGGTCTGGCCACACTCCCAAACCACACATTTCCATTTAGCGATGATTTGTTTCACAGCAGGCACAAGCATGCAACCAACTAGTACACAATGTCATCAACGAAAAAGGGCGATACTTTGCACAATAACGTTCGCGAAGAATGTTACCTGGGGTGGGAGCCTACACCGAGGTGACATTGTGTGCTGTAATATCGGAAACAACATGTAATCCAGGACTGCATTTTGTACCAAGGTGACATTTTTGCTCTGCAACAAGGAGTCCAGTGCTGTGTCAACTGCAGAGTTGATTTACGTAAAGTGCTGGCCGTGCGGATAGTCCACTTGTTAAGAAATCAATGAATTCCCAAGTCCATTGTGCGATTCTAGCTGCTATCATCAGCAGAAATATTCTGCACGTAACGGATGTCCTGTCCATAGTTATCATCAGTAGAGTGTCTGTCCAACTAGCATGTCCATAGCTATCAGCAGTAGAAGTAGTATGTCCATAGTTATCAACAGTAGAAAGTAGCATGTCCATAGCTATCAGCAGTAGGAGTAGTAGGAGTAGTCTATCCGTAGTTAACAGTAGTAGAAGTAGTCTGTCCATAGTTATCAGCAGTAGAAGTAGTCTGTCCATGGCTATCAGCAGCAGAAGTAGTAGTCGGTCAACAGCTATAAGCAGTCGAAGTAGTCTGTCGTCAGCTATAAGCAGTAAAAGTAGTCTGTCATCAGCTATAAACATTAGAAGTAGTCTGTCGTCAGCTATAAACATTAGAAGTAGTCTGTCCGTACCTATCAGAAGTTATGAAGTCTGTCCGTAGCTTTGAGTAGCAGAAGTAGTCTGTTCGTAGCTATCAGCAGCAGAAGTAGTCTGTCCGTAGCTATCAGCAGCAGAAGTAGTCTGTCCGCAGCTATCAGCAGCAGAAGTAGTCTGTCCGCAGCTATCAGCAGCAGAAGTAGTCTGTCCGTAGCTATCGGCAGCAGAAGTAGTCTGTCCGTAGCTATCAGCGGCCGTAGTAGTCAGCTCAGAAGAGTAGTCTCTCCATAGTTATGTAGCTATCAGCAGCAGAAGTAGTCTCTCCGTAGCTATCGGCAGCAGAAGTAGTCTCTCCGTAGCTATCAGCAGTACAAGTATTGTGCAGATGAGAGCCATCCTGTAAGGACTGTGAGAGCATTTATATTTACATCCGCGTTATTTGTGAAGATTGAGTAAAACATATTTGTTTCGAAACTCTACTTGTCTAGTTTTTTTGTTTTTTTTTTTTTTCATTGTGCATGAAACACGTTTCTTTGCACTTTTTGTGCGTTTATATGTAATTTGCTTTTTCATATAGACATATCATTACCATCACCACCACCAGTCTCATCATCATGAATAAATGGGTTATTTGTAGTAATCTCTGCAGCTTCTCAAATGAGCAAAAACAAAGAAACAAATCAACAAACAAATAAACAACACACAACAACAAAAAGCTAAACCAAACCAAAACCCAACCACCACCTCAATTGAACATATGCTATTATAATGTCTTACAAAACACACTTTGATTGGGTTTTTGAAATTTATAGAGAAGGGAAAAATATATTAACATAGATAGATAGATAGATAGATAGATAGAGATAGATAGATAGATAGATAGATCATATAGAGATAAATGGATGGATAGATGTATGTATGTATGTATGCATGTGTGCCTACCCCCCCCCCTATATATATATTATATATATATATATATATATATATGTGTGTGTGTGTGTGTGTGTGTGTGTGTGTGTGTGTGTGTGTGTTTATATGTATGTATGTATGTATGTATGTATGTATACACCATCTCTGCTTTTGATTTCGTTCTTACTCTTGCTAAAAATGTTCACATATCAAAATAACGTTCACCAAACTTCACGTCTGCAACCCCAACTTTAGAAAAAAAAAAATGTTGTTGAAGCAAGATTCAGAAACACAACGCCAAAACTGAAACTGTATCACGCAGATCCACTCACACAGCTTTCACCAAACTGCAAACTTTAGAACTGGAAACAAGACAGTAGAAACCTCAGTTATGCATCCCAGACTTCCGTTCTGTACTGTGTGCCCAATGGAATTACCTTGGTCAGAGAATGACTGACTACACTGACGAACTATACTGGAAATAAGAATGATTTGTTAAGTGCATCTGACATTTTCGTAAATTGACATGAGACTCACGGGAAAAAAGAGAAGGGATGTACAATGATAATTTTTGGTCTTCTAATAGTTTCCATTTAAAACTTTTACTTGCTGATGTGAATCAAATTTATAGTACATCACTGCAACGGTATGTTTATGTTCGAGTAATTGCTATCATAATTATGTCACCCAAATTCAAGCCTTACTAAAGTTGTATGGGATCTTCATGCACAACAATAATACGTATTGCAAGCCACATTCTCTCTCTCTCTCTCTCTCTCTCTCTCTCTCTCTCTCTCTCTCTCTCTCTCTCTCTTCCTCTTCTTCCGATATTCTTTATGTCCATGATTTATGGTTTCAAAATCAGTCACTTTTGATTATTGTCAATATCAATATCGGCATGTTTTTTGTTTGTTTTTGCATTACGTCTATCTGTAATATGAAGAAGAAAATGAAAACCACCACTGAAAACTAACATATAAGTAAAAAAAAAAAAAAAAGATCAATTGATGGACTACACCAGAAAACTTGAGGTGATGGGCGGAAGTCACGCTAAAGTGGCCAGCTTCGCCGGAAAGGTTCATAAATGGACCTACCATTCAGGAAACACTGACAAAACCCCTTAGATTTGCCCTCCTGAATCAAACTGAAAGGGGGTGCGGAAGATAACACCACCCCACCCACCCACCCCGCCCAACACTCACCCCCTAACTCTCCAACCAGGCACTGGCGTAAATTGCCAAGTTGCGAAGCAGCCGAGTTACCCAATTAGGCGTGGAGGCGGCCGGTAAAGGAGAAAAGGATTCATAGCGCCCGCCACTACAGCAGGGGTAAAAACAGTTTTAACCCTTTCTCCCCTCAGGCCCATCCCTTTGTTCCTCCCCTGCGAGGGAGAGTTGTGTCAACCCTACTACCCCCCCCCCTCCCTCCCCCTCCCCACAGTTTAAAAAAAAAAAAAAAGGCGGGGGCGGAGGGTGGGGGGGGGTGGGGGGGGGGAGGGAGCATGATCAGGAAGGAAGGGGGGATGGAGGAGGGGGGGGGGGGGGGGGGACGATTGGCGAAAAAGGGGGCGGTTTTGGAGGGTGGATGGGGGGAGTAGAGGGGGGGGGGGGGGGGGGGATTCCTTCCCAGACTCAGCCGCCATTATCGCCCGGGGGCGGTTTGCACAGCATCTCTGGCCTGGGCGGCGTGGCGTTTGCTCTTCACACTGGGCACCTCTCCTGCAAGCGGCGTTGCGATTGGCTGATTCGGCCGGGCACTATTTTCTTCCATTTGGCCGAGGAAATGGCCCCCGGGCGTGTTGGACAAGATGGCGGACTCCAAATCGGATCAGGATGGAGATGACAGAGATAACGTCACGGGGCAATGGTTCAGTTGGGTTCAGGGAGGAAGAGGCGGAGGAGGGGTGGTGGAAGGGGGGGGGGAGGGGAAAGAGACTGGGTGGTCTTTTTTTTTTTTTTTTCTTTTTTCTGTTGACATCCTTGGTGTGTTGTTGCCAGCACTGCTTGGGAGGTTTGCTCTGGAAATGGTTCCTTATGGAGGTTCTTGAAAAATTGATGGTCTGAGGGAACTATTGTTGTTGGCGAATTCTCTCTCTCTCTCTCTCTCTCTCTCTCTCTCTCACAGAGACAACACACACACACACACACACAGACAGTGGGAAAAGGGGGCGGGCTTGTGGATATTGATGAGAACGCTCCTTGTAAGAGTGACAATAAATGGTTTGCATGTGGTTACAGGTGCAGCGTGTGCATGTGTGTGCTGATCGGAGGCTGGAAAGGGGGTGATGTGTGAGGTGGATAGGTGGGTGGGTTGGGGAGGGGGAGGAAGGACGAAAGAGAGAGAGAGGGGGGGGGGGGGGGGGGGAGGGGAGGAGGTTGAAGGCATGGAAAGGGAAGGGAGAGGATGGAGTGGAGAGGATACCAACGCAAGTGCTTTCATTCGCATGAGATGGCGTATTCCAACGTATGTATCGATTACATTTTGACCGTTCCAGTGTAGACGGATATCAATTGTAATTTTTTGTCTTTTCCAGCGCGTGTCCATTGAATGGTGCTTGAGAGACTGTTGCTCTCTCTCTCTCTCTCTCTCTCTCTCTCTCTCTCCAAACTCTCACACACACACACACACACACACGCACACACGCACACACACACACACACACACACACACACACACACACACACACATATGTCGATTACATTTTGAGCGTTCCATTGTAGACGGATATCAATAGTAATTTTTGTCTTTTCCAGCGCGTCCATTGAATGGTGCTTGAGACTGTTGCTCAATCTCTCTCTCTCTCTGTTTTCTCTCTCTCTCTCTCTCTCTCTCTCTCTCTCTCAAACACACACACACACACACACACACACACACACGCACACACACACACACACACACACACACATACACACACACACACAGACACACGCGCGTGCGCGCGCGCGCATATACACACACACGACACACACACAGAGAGAGAGAGGAGAGAGAGAGAGAGAGAGAGACGAGGACGGGAACATGACTGGTATATCAGAGGAACGACTACAAATAACTGATGATTTCCTGAGCAATTCATGATACAGTGCACACTGAAACGACAACAGAATATCGCACAAATCAAAAGAATTGAAAAACAATTGAAGGTTTTCTTTCCTTATTTTGAACGAGTGGAATAATACGACAAAACCTGGAAAATTTCAAAAACCTACCAAAAGAAATTGCACCTCTCTCTCTCTCTCTCTCTCTCTCTCTCTCTCTCTCTCATCCACACACACACAACAACACACACAACAACAACAACAACAAACGACAAGAAATTTTAAACGATTTCCAAGAAGGATTTCCAAGAAGCTAAACACAAGGTTTTCCAAAGAACCCAAAGTACTCGTACACCACTAAACAAATACGCTGCAGTTCCTAAGTTAATAAGAACCCCCTCCCCCTCTTCCCTTCCGTCACCATCCGGCCCCCCCCCAGTACACACATTGACACAAAAAGTCCTAGCTCTCAGTCTCTCCACTGCCCAGTCCCCCAATACCTCCTGCCATTTCTCTCTCGGCCTCTCCTCTCTCCCTCAGCCATCACCATCTCTTTACTTAGATGCCCTTGGTTCTCTTCTTTACGTTTAGTCCCCCACCCCCCCCCCCCCTCCTCTACACTTCCATGTGGTCTGCCCCCGTTCTCCCACCCTACCCTCCTCCCCCCCCCCATCTCTCCCACGTCTTCTCTCGCTGGGAGCACTAAAAAAAAGCGCAAACTTCTGGGATGTTCTGATCGCGCAGGTGTCGTATAGTCCGAGCTTGAAACTGTCTAATGGCGCGATATTCAAAGTTGAAAAGTACTTAATGCTCAAGGATCCTGCTTCCCTCACCTTCTTTGCCCGCACCCCACCCCTACCCCCACCCCCATCCCCCTCGAAACTCCCAGTGTATGTGTGTATTTTCAAAGTGTATTTCACTCCAAGTTCTATGGGTGTGATGTTGTATGTACAGCGTCGACGGAAAAGGTTTCTTTTCGTGCTGGATCTCACTTCTGTACAAGCACTTCCTTCCGGTAAATATCCAGAACCGATTCGTAACCCACAGAATGTAGAGACCGCTCCGATATGAGCAGGGAAAATTCAACACGATTAGAGTTTAATCAATCGGCCTCAGTGTTTTGATGGAAAAGAAGCTGTTGTACAGAAAGAGAGAGAGAGAGAGAGAGAGAGAGAGAGAGAGAGAGAGAGAGAGAGAGAGAGAGAGAGAGAGAGAATAGTGTGGGTGGTGGGGGCGGTGGGTGGTGGGGGTGTCGAAAGGAAATCTTAACAACGTCAGTTTTTTTTGGGGGGGTTTTTTTTTGTTTGTTTTTTTTTTAACAAGATCCGCAGTCTGGTGATTCACATGAAATGGGCACGTTATTCTAATAAACCATGTTCGCGGGTTCTGGCACTGAAAGTTTGTGCTTGTTGGCTTTTATGGTACTTCGCTCTTTTTCGACATTATTTTTAAAAAGTCGCGCTTTAGGCCTCGCGCTTTTTTCAGCTTTCCGCGCTTTTAGGCGCCTCCTCTTTCTTTCTCCCCTTCTGATACGGGTCCGTCCTCCTTGTGGAGCCCTGTGTTGCACAGTGCAATGCCAGCTTTCTAATCTCTCTGCCTCCATCATCGTCCCCCTTCTGTTCGCTTCCAGACTAAGAGATGTGATGGGCCACGAGTGTTGGCTCTGTGTCTGGCTGTGTGTTGGTCGGGTGTGTACGATTGTCTCTCTCTGTATGTCAGAGTTAATCTCTCTCTGTTCGCCTGTCCATCTGTATGTGTGGGCTGTGTGTTGGTCGGTGTGTACGATTGTCTCTCTCTGTATGTCAGAGTCAAGCTCTCTCAGTTCGCCTGTCCATCTGTATGTCTGTCTGTGTGCTTGTGTTTGTCCTGTCTGCCTGTCTGTCTCTGTCTCCGTCTGTCTGTCTGTGTCTGTCCTCTCTCTCTCTCTCCTCTCTCGGCTCTCTCTCTCTCTCTCTATCTCTCTCTGTGTGTATGCGGTCGTCTGTCTGATTCTCTCTGTCTCTGTCAATTTCTCTCTGTTCTGTCTGTCTCTGTCTGTCTGTCTTGTCCGTCTGTGTCTGTCTGTCTGTCTGTCTGTCTGTCTCTCTCTCTCTCTCTCTCTCTGGCGGTCGGTCTGTCTGATTCTCTCTGTCTCTGTCAATTTCTCTCTGTTTCTGTATGTCTGTCTGTCTGTC
>JADBJO010000317.1:702988-707988 GCA_016801955.1 Conus betulinus | reverse complement strand
ATCTTCACTTACGACAAATCCTGACCTTCTACACTCACGACGAATCCTGATCTACGTCACATTCATTTTTTTTCCACCAATTTGAGGATATAAGCGATTGTGTGTTCTTCGTTTTCGTTATCTTGAATGTTGTTTGTCTCTTTCGTTCCGTGGAATAATATTTTTTTTTTACGCTTAAGACAAATCCTGTTCTATTGCATGCAAATACTGATATTCTCCACTTTGGAAAACCTGATATTCTCTACTCAAACCTACGCTTTGGACAAATCCTGATCTTCTGCGATTAGGACACATCCTGATCTTCTCCACGAAGTTCCGGGGAGATCGCATCATCTCGATTGAGTGCCATCATTCTATGCTCTTGTAGGATTCTTGTCTCCGTATATTTGGGAAACAGCAGCAGGAGAGACAAACAGCGGTAGCAGTGGTAATTCTACCAGCAACAAAGCGGCAGTAGCAGCAAGAGTAGTAGTAGTAGTAGTAGTAGTAGTAGTAGTAGTAGTAGTAGTAGTAGTAGTGGTAATTTGTGGTGGCGGTGATAGAAACGACAGTAGCAGTGGATAGTTATGTTTCTCAGCCTAACATGAGCCCTACGCGCGCGCGCACACACACACACACACACACACACACACACACACACACACACACACACACACACACACACACACACACACAATAACACAGCATGAAGTAATACGGTTATTGAAAGTGGAATCCATGTGGCACGATTCTGGAATGCCAGAACCACGATACTGTTTAGCAGTAGTAGTAGTAGTACTAGGACTAGTAGTAGTAGTAGTAGTAGTAGTAGTAGTAGTAGTAGTAGTAGTAGTAGTAGTAGTAGTAATCGTAGTAGCATTAGAAACAGCAGCAGCGATGGTAATGGTAATAGGAGCAGCAGCAACAGTAGCAATAGAAGTAGCAGTAGTAGTAGTAGAAGAAGAGAAGCAGAAGAAGCAGCATCAACAGCGATAGTAGTAGTAGTAGTAGTAGTAGTAGTAGTAGTAGTAGTAGTAGTAGTAGTAGTAGTTGTAGTAGTAGTAGCAGCAACAGCAGAAGCAGTAGCAGCAGGTGGCAGCAGCAGCAGCAGCAGCAGCAGCAGCAGTAGTAACAGCATAGCAGCAACGGCAGCAGTAGTAATATCATTAACAGTTGTAAGGAAGTAGCGGCATCCGCACTGGCATCGGTAACCTAATAACAGCAGTAATAACAGCAGCAACAGTATCAGCATGAATTGTCACAACAGAAACAGAATCAGCAGTAACATAATAATAGTAGTAAAAGTGGCAGCAGCAGCACAGTAGTATCAGTAACAGAAGGAGCATCATTTGCAGAAACGGCACTAGCATAAGAGATAGTAGTAGTAGTAGTAGTAATAGTAGTAGTAGTAGCAGCAGCAGCAGCAGCAGCAGTTGTAGCAGCATGCAGCAGCAGTAGTTGTATCAGCAGTAGTGGTAGTAGCAGTTGTAATAGTAGTAGACGTTGTAGCATGAGCAGCAGCATGAGCAGCAGCAGTAGTCGTAGTAACAAGTCTAGTATTAGTATCAGTAATAGCATAAATCGCAGCATCCACACTAGAATCAGTAGTATACGAAGGCGTAATAGCAGCAGCAGCACCAGCAGCAGCAGCACCAGCAGCAGCAGCAGCAGCAGCAGCAGCAGCAACAGAAGTAGTAGTATCATTAACAGTAAAAACGGAAGTCCCGATATCCGCATTAGCATCAGTAGCATGGATCGCAATAGCAGCAGCACCAGCAATGGTATTAGCAGCAGAAGCAAAACAATTATAGTAGTAGTAGTAGTAGTAGTAGTAGTAGTAGTAGTAGTAGTAGCAGCAGCAGTAGTAGTAGCAGCAACAACAATAGCAACAGTAGTGGCAGTAGCAGTAGCAGCAGACTAGTTGTATCCACATAGTATAAATAACATAAGAAATGGTAGCAGCAGCAGCAGCAGCAGCAGCAGCAGCAGCAGCAGCAGCAGGAGTAGCATTAGCAGCTGTAATGGTAGTAGTAGTTCTAGTAGTAGTAGTAGCAGCAGCAGCAGCAGTAGTCGCAGTAACAAGCCTAATATCAGTATCAGCAACAGCATGAATCGCAGCATCCACACTAGCATCAGTAGCATACGAAGGTGTAATAGCAGCAGCAGCAGCAGCAGCAGCAGCAGCAGCAGCAGCAGCAGCAGCAGCAGCAGCAGCAGCACCAGCAGTAGCAGCAGCAGCAGCAGCATCATATCATTACAGTAGAAATCGGAAGTCCATGTATCCACATTAACATCAGTAGCATCATTGTCAATAGAAGTAGCAGAAGCAGTAGTAGCAGTGGTTGTGATGGTGTGTGGTAGCAGTAGTGCTGGCAGTAGGAGGAGGAGATATATTAGCATCAGTATCCATAGTAGTATTTGTAGCAGCAGCTGCAGCAGCAGCAGCAGCAACAGCAGCAGTAGTAGTAGTGGTAGTGATGGAGGTGGTGGTGGTGGTAGCAGTAGTTGAGGGAGGAAGAGATATTGCAATATCACAGCAGCAGCAGCAGCAGCAGCAGCAGAGGTAGCAGCAGAGGATAGCAGCAGCAGTAGCAGGAGCATCAGTACCAATTAGAGTAATAGCAAGAATAGCAGCATCCGTACCTGCATCAGCAACGTAAGTAGCAGCACATACTCTTCTGTCCATGTCCCTGTTCGCATAATACTGAAGGGAGACACGAATCCTCTATATTGCGTGATGCACTCGAACTCTCCTTTCACCCCCTCTTTCAGCTGAGCTCCTCCATAGTTGATTGATTGTTTGATTGACTGACAGATTGCTCGTGCACTCGAGCGACTGTGTTTCTCTTCTGTCTCTTCTTTTTTTTTAACCCCAAAACTTATTTTCAACCACGGAGAAAGCTGCGGGTTTTCCACGGTGCTTTAGGGTTTTGGAAAAGAGCTAAAGGGACAACATCAGGAAATGCACGCACGCGCGTGAAGCGCGTGAACTTCCTTTGGCTGTGTGTACCGCACGTGCTTTGTGTGATTAAAAGTGGAATTCATGTAACACGAGTCTGGAATGGCAGAACCCCATTTCCAGTCATTTACTCATTGTTTCTACGTTGGCCTGGGTTCTCCAGAGTTGTCACACGACTCACCTCATATTGTTTGTAGCCCAGCCGACCACCAGAGACCCTCTCGCGGCTGTAAGCTGTCACAGCAACACTAACTTGATATAGCGGGATCTCAAGTGCAGCGTGCGCTTTGCGCGCGTTAAGAACACATGACCACATGGTAATATAATTAATTGTGCGGGCAGATAAAATGTACGGCAATGCACTGAGGCAAAGCACTTTCCAAGTGCAAAGAGACGTAAACTTGACACAGAGAAAGGTGTTGTATGGATAAAGTGGTAGAACACAATCGATCGATCGATTTCATACACACAATATACAAGTGTACACACACACACACACACACACACAAACACACACACACACACACACACACACACACACACATTACATATATTATATATATATATATATATGGTACAGAGAGAGAGAGAGAGAGATAAGTAGAGACAGAGAGAGAGACAGAGACAGAGAGAGAGACTGAGAGAGAGAGAATAGGTGATGGATAAATAGGAAGGCGAGATGTGCTTGTGTGTGTGTGTGTGTGTGGTGTGTGTGTGTGTGGCCTGTGTGTGCGTGCGTACGTGCGTGCGTGCGTGCATTGTGTGTGAGAGAGAGAGAGAGAGGGATGGAGGGAGGGAGGGAGTTTAAGGCTCAAGTACAGACTTACAGAAGATGACTGACTAGTTTGCGTGTCGATAGTGCACGACAATTGAGATTCTCTCTCTCTCTCTCTCTCTCTCTCTCTCTCTCTCTCTCTCTCTCTCTCCGATCGTTGTTTTGTTTTTGTTTTAAAGTGGTCTTCGAATTTACAATGGTAAAACAATGGGCTGTTTCGTGTTTTCCCTTGCTGTCATGTCGCGTATTTAATGATCTGTGAGATGCATGATTATTCTAATAAAGTGTTGCTACACAGTGGCGGGTTAGTGTAAACACGATTTCAGGCTGGAGAGAGAGAGAGAGAGAGAGAGAGAGAGAGAGAGACAGAGACAGAGAGACAGAGAGAGACAGAGAGAGAGAGAGAGAGAGAAGGGGGGGGGGGGAGGGAGGGAACGAGAGGTAGAGAGGGAGGGGGATAGGAGTGACGAAGTCATTTTCGAGGAAACAAATACATGGGATTAGTGAGTGCGGGCATTTTCATACGTTTTTTTTTTCTCCTCTGGCTTTTCATTTATTTTATTTCATTTCTCTATTTTTTCGGCGTTCTTTTCTTTTTTTAAAACATCTACAGCAAAGGAAATGTAAAGAGATTTAAAATAACAGTAAGTAGACATTTTTTTTACATTGACAAAGCAACTGCCAAAAAACAAAAACAAACAAAAAACCGCACGGATAAATTTCATCGATATAGGAGGACAATTTTCTGATCAAAACAATATGAAGATAATACGTGTAAAATAACAAAGGTTATCACTTACACATCAGAGAGAGAGAGAGAGAGAGAGAGAGAGAGAGAGATGCGGAGAGGAGAGAGAGAGAGAGAGAGAGAGAGAGAGAGAGAGTATTTTGTCCGAAAAAAAAAAAACAGAAACCGGAAAAGGAAATTAAAAAGTACAAAACATGGCAAACGGTCAGAACTATCACTTTAACAACAAGGGAAATACGCCCTTAAAATACCTTAGTATTCATAATCACTCAGCTATATAAACAGGTATTCACATAGCGTGTGTTAGAAGGCATGACGGACCAGAGAGAGAGAGAGAGAGAGAGAGAGAGAGAGAGAGAGAGGAGAGAGAGAGAGAGATTCCGCCCGAAGCTAGGCCCACTTGAGGGCGGTGGGGCGGGCCACTTAGTCCTTTATTCCTGTCGTTGGATTTTACCAGCGCATTTGTCAAGTCGTTGAAGATGTGTGGAGAGCTTCGCGATGGGTGATGGGGGAGAGGGGGAGAGTTAGGGAGAAGGATG
>JADBJO010000317.1:685488-697988 GCA_016801955.1 Conus betulinus | reverse complement strand
TCTTTTATATATGTTCTATTCATCAAGCCCCCGGAAGTGATAATTGTTGTGACACTCACTGATCCAATGATCTCTAACTGGATTTAGGCAATAAATCGATGTAGAACCGTCTAAAAGCATTTTAAAGTTATAGGCACCTGTTTTTTTATAAGTGAAATGTCATTTGCGTTTAACGTAATTGAAGAAAATGAACAGAGTTTTTACATTTGAAACATGTAATGAGCGAAAGCTTGCACACACTTAACGAACAAAACAACACAAACAAAAAGCAAAAGCGAAATGATCCCTGCTGTTTTCATCCCGTTTATCGGTTTTCGTTTGCTGAGCACGGAAATCACGCGGAACTTTTTGCACTCGTGTTTTTCCGAGCATTATTTGCTAAGTGCAGGAAAGGGGGGGGGGGGGGGGGGGGGGGGGGGGTAAATGACAAACTGGGTTATTGTCAAGGTCATCAGGGGGTAACTATTATATTTCTTCCTATGCAGCTGGTTAGTACCAGCGCCCAAATAGGGCCACAACGGACCACTGAGTTGTGTTTTGTTCTTAAGTAACACTGGTGAAAGGAGGAGTGTGATAAATGATAACATAATAACATACAGCAATCTACACCCCCCAAATAACACAATGCAAAAGTTGGACACAACATGTTAAAACCATACAAATGTTTGTGTATCTCGCGGGATACATATACTGTCTAGAGCAATGGAACAATTGTAGTATTAACTCACTAAGACTGCTGCATTGGTCACGTTTTATAGTTTGGTACCTGTTGAATCCTGCTGTTTTGTTGCTGATGAGTTTTCAAATAATATCATTTCTATTTTCTTGAGGGGGGGGGGGGGGGGGGGGGGGGGGGGGGGGGGGGGGGGGGGGGGGGGGGGGGGGGGGGGGGGGGGGGGGGGGGGTAGGTAGGGGGGGGGGGGGGGGGGGGGGGGGGGGGGGGGGGGGGGGGGGGGTGGGGGGGGTGGGGGGTGTAGAGAGAGAGAGAGAGACAGACAGACAGACAGACAGACAGACATAAAGAGATACTGACTGACAAACAGAGATAGGAGGACGAGTGAGCTGACCCAGTTTTAAAAATGTTTTGAATACATTTGAAATAAAATACATCCATATTTTGTTTTGTTTGCTCGCTTATTTGTTTGTTTTGTTTCTCTTTATCAGGCAGTCCCTGATATGGCCCCCACTGCTGACGACTAGGCTTTAAGCAACATGAGCTGAAGTGACTCGAACCTTCGAACTCTTCAGCAGCACTCAAATGCAACCCTAACATCTCTTGTCATTCTACTGTTTGCTTGCATCACAAGGGACCTCGAAGTATTCTCTGCCAAAAAGACGAAAAAATTTGTTTCATATTTCGTGTTATATGCATGAAGCAAAATAACAATCGTTACGTTTTGGGGGTGTTACGCATCCCGAAACAGCAATACCAATACTACAGACAGTACAGCTTTTTTGTGGAGGATACTGAAATGGTTGTTTTAATGTGTTTTGTTTATGACAGTGATCGAAGAAATAACCTGCTCCTCTCTGTTCACTGGTATAGAGCTCTCTCTCGAGCTCTCTCTCCTCTTCCATCTCAACTCCTCATATCTCTCTCTCTCTCTTGTCAATCTCTACGCCTCGTCGCGAAAGTTCTTCCTCTCTCTCTCATCATGTTCGCTGTCTTCCCATCTCTCATCGAACACTGCTCTGTCACCTCTCTTGTCTCCTCCTCACCATCTCTGTGGCTGTCGTAACTCAGATACGTTTGCCCTGACCTGCTCGTCTCTTTCTTTCTCTCGTCTCTTGCTCTCTTTCTTGTCTCTCTCTCTCTGTCTCTCTGTCTTTCATCTCTCGTCTTCTCATCTATCATCAGTCTCATCTCTCACACACCAACACACACACACCCACACACACACACACACTAGCACACAAGGCAAAGCACAACTGACCACACAGTGCACACACACACAACACACACGCCTCACACACACACACACACACACACACACCACACAACACACCCACACCACCACAGCAACACACACACAACACCACATACACACACAAAGCACACATACACCGCGCGCGGTGCCGCACGGCATGCCACGCACGAATGCACAAACGTATGTGTGTACACACCACTCTCCACACACACCCACACACGCACTATACCTATCTGTCTATCTAGCTAGCTAGCTACCTATCTGTCGCTGTGTGGTGTGTGTGTGTGTGTGTGTGTGTTGTGTGTGTGGGTGTGTGTGTGCGTGCGTGTGTGTGTTTGTATTGTGTGGAGAGAGCGAGATTAGTTGAAAGAAGGAGAGAGATAGAGAGAGAGAGAAGAGAGAGAGAGAGAGAGAGAGATTAGTGAGTGAAAATGGGTCAGAGCACTGGACCTATTTCATTCCCATCAAAACAACAACAAAGATAAAACAGAATTTACAAAGAAAATGTAAGATAACCACAAACCATAGGTTAAACCACCACGTTTTTATTTCCAAAGAGAAACAGTCAAAACGCATTGCGAAAACCCACCCTCGATCCCCCCACCACACCCACCCACCATATGTACATAGATATATTACAGCAGTGATACATACATCCATCACATGGGACGTCGCAGGACAAGACATCCAGACAGACCTAGATCAGACATATTGGGCGAGAAAGAGAAGCACAGATAAAGCGAAGGCACACAGAAAGACGATTGCATTTGGATTTCGCATGGTGTGTGTGTGTGTTGCTGTGTGTTGTGTGTGTGTGTGTTTGTGTGGTATGTGCGTCGTGTCGTTTTTTTGTTGTGTGATGTGTGTGTGTGTGTGTGTGTGGTGTGTGTGTGTGTTTCCTTTTGCCCAAGATTACTGGATTGCTCTCGGTCAAAGGCGAACAACCGTCAATACAACATGCAATGCAACCTAAAATCACTTATAATACGGCTCTCGCAGATTGTTAGATACAATGCTGGATAGAGGGGAGCTAGCGCATGAGTGAACGATGTTACGGTGACGGAGTGATAGGAAAGGGCAGGATGGGGTATTGGTGTGGGGGACGCGAATCAGCAGCGTATGCAGAAAGGCAAACAAAAGGGCTATGCGGATCTGGAAAAATGATTCTATTAACACAGTGTCTCAAAAAACGCGACATTGGGAGTAAGCAGAGAGAGCGCAGGCGATATAGAGAGATGAGAGAGAGAGGAGAGGCGATAGAGAGATTGTAGATTGATACTGTGCCGTGGTTGTGTGTGTGCTGGGTGTGTTTTTGTGTGTTTGTTGTGTGTGTGTGGTGCCTTGTGTGTTTGTGTTTGTGGTGTTGGTGTTTGTGTGTGGAGAGAGAGAGAGAGAGAGAGCGAGAGAGAAATAGATCGAGAGAGAGAATTGTACATGTGAGAGTAGGAGAGAGTGGGGGGAGAGATTGGCAAAACATGTTTGCTGTGTGTGTGTGTGTGATGTGTTGCTGTGTAATGCAGAGAGTAGAAAGCGAGCAGAGAGAGAGGAGAGAAGAGAGAGAGAGCAGATTTGTACCATGAGAGCGATAGAGTAGAGAGGTTTGTATCATGGGTGTTGGCTAACGATAGATTTGTTTATTGGTACTCATGCGCATCATGAGAGTCGAGAGCGATTACTCTCGAGAGAGACTTGCGGTGATAGAGAGAGAGAAAGCGAAGACACTGTACTATGTGTTGTTCGCTGTTGTGTTTGTGTGTTGTGTGTGTGTGGGTGTTTGTGTGTGTGTGTGTGTGGTGTTTGTGTTTGTGCGTGTGCTGTTGTGTGTTGTTTGCTCTGTGTGGTAGTGTTTTGTGTTGTGGGTATGTGTGTCTCTTACTTGTGTGTGTGCGCAGTTTCGTGGATGTCGTTCGCATCATTAGGCTCGTGGTTTTGTGTGTGTGGTGTGTGTGTTTGTGTGTCCTCCTTGGTTTTGTGTTACCATTTTAGAAGAGAGAGAGTTTGAGCCTCTAGAGATGCTCGCTCTCGATCCGGAGAGTATAAGAAGTCGTCAGCGACGAGCGGCTCTATTAAGATTATAGTCGCGTACGAGTTGCCGCAGGCTCGAGTTAAGTACAGTGAGTTTGTGGATGTGTCCATTAGATGTGTGTGTGTGTTGTGTTGTGTGTACATGTGGATGTGTGTGTGTGAGTTGTGTTGTGTGTGTGTTGTGTGTGGGGTGGTGTGTGTGTGTTGGTGTCGGTGTTGGTCTGTGTGTTGGTGTCGTGTGTGCGTGACGTGTTTGGTGGTTGTGTGTGTGTGTGTGGTTCGTGTTTGTTGGTACTCGTGTCATGTGCGGGCTGAGCTTTGCACACCAAATGTTGTGTGTGTGTATGTTTGGTGGTGTGTGTATGTGTATGGTGTTTGTCGTGTGCTGATGTGTGCGACGAGTCAGAGCGAGAGAGCGCGCTCGATAGGAGCGAGAGTCTCGACAGAGCTGATCGATCCTTGTCCTGTGAGAGCGCCGCGACTAGCGGAGGGTTTGTCCTTTATTGTGATGCGAAGATGGTGTAGTGTGTCCATTGAGAGAGACCTAGACCACCGCGAGAGAGATGTAGAGAGGCTGAGAAGAGACGAGATGGTAAAGTAGGGATGTTTCATAGTGTTTGTTGTGGGTGTATTTGTTGGTGTGTGTTTGTTGTGATTTGTGTGATGTGTTGTTGTGTTGTTTGCCTTAGCTGTGTGCTCTTGTGTGTGTGTTTTTGTGGGTTGTGCTGTTTTGTGTGTGTCGTGTATGTACGTGGTGTGTTGTGCGGTTTCTGTGGTGTGTGTGGTGTGTGTGTGTGTGTTGTGATGTGTTGTGTGGATGTGTGAGTGTGTTGTGTGTGTGCTTGTGTGTGATGTGTGTGTGCTGTAGGTTGTGTGATGTGGCTGTGGTTTGTGTGTGTGTGTGTGTGCGTCTGTACTGTGCAGAGTGTGTGTGTGGTTGGTGGGTTGTGTGTGTGTGTGTGCGTGGTCTGTGTGTATTGTGGTGTATGTGCATACTCGTGTGTGTTGTGTAGTGCGCGCGCTAGTTTTTGCGTGTGTGTGTATGTCGTGTGTGTCTGTGGTGGTTGTGTGTGGTGTGTGTTGTGTGGTGTGTCTTGAGCAGCGCGAGAGAGCCGCGAGAGAGAGCGGAGAGAGATGATAGCGCGAGAAGTCGGAAGTAGAATGTTTTAAATGATCGGCCCGGGCCATTTGCCACTAACAATGGAGTGAATCTTCAAAAGGAATAATCAAATCAAATCACAATTCAAACTCTCATGTCTTAAAAACCTTAAAGCTTTGGAATTATGAAGATGGGACAGCCTTTCCTAATGAGTGAGAAGAGAGAAAGAGAGAAGAGAGAGAGGAATTGAGAAGAGAGTTAGTGAGGGATTGTACATGAGTGGGTGTGTGTGTGTGGGTGTGTTGTGGTGTGTGGTGTGTGTGTGTGTGTGTGTGTGTGTGTGTGATCGTGTGTGTGCTGAGGAGAGAGAGGAGGAGAGAGTAGAGGAGGAGAGAGAGAGAGAGCATGTCCATGCTGTGGTCCCCCACAATGGTTCGCCCATTCAACAATCCGGCAGAGTACATTTAGCTAATGAGATTAGCCACGATCGTTTCCACTCCACTTCATTTCATGTTGTTTTTATAGCCCAGCCGACGGTGGGGGGCCACGTTATGGACGCACATGCACGCACACACACACACACACACACACACACACACACACACACACACACACACACACACACACGCACGCACGCACGCACGCACACACACACACACATGCACGTAGACAGACAGACAGACAGACACACACACACACACACAACACACACACACACATACACACACATACACATACACACACACGCGCGCGCGGCGCGCGCGTACGTACGCACGCACGCACGCACGCACGCACACACACACACACACACACACACACACACTGCACACACACACATAGAACGAAAATCAAACACGCACGTGGGTATTTTCTTGGTTTTGTGCGCACATCTTTTTTCAGATTATTGCGCAGGAGAGAGAGAGAGAGAGAGAGAGAGAGAGAGAGAGAGAGAGAGAGAGAGAGAGAGAGAGAGAGAGAGTGGGGGGGGGGGGGGGGGGGGGAGACGGCGGCGGCGGCGGCAATACTTTCATATTATTATTGTCGTCATCATTATCATTATCATCATCAGCAGCAGCAGCAGCAGTAGCAGTAAGCAGCAGCAGCACTAGCAACAGCACCATTATCCTCATGAAGCGCCTAAGCTCTAACGCTAAACATTTAAGCAGAATTAAATTACTCCAAAGATCACTGACGGAGGGTGGCAGAGTACGCAATGTACCCTACTTTCGTCAGCTCTTTTTCCATAATAGACAGGTAAAATCTTGATCATCATGCTTTTTATAACGACAGTAATGAAGATATGTGCAAGAAATTCCAAATCTTAACGTTGTCACAGCGCGTTTTAGCTGCCTGACCATTTTTACTGTTCAGTTAGTCGGAACGCTGTCTTGCACACGACTCGGCCATCTACAACTCACCAGCCTATTACAAAATACCCGTGCAAGTATTCTGACATCACCTACACTCCACTGAAACCAAACATAATCAAATCCCCATTCACGTCACCTTTGACACCCACGTTGTATCCAAATCGAACAAGATATCAAATTTTTTCGCTGTCAGTGTTTAATGCTCAATTTCTTGTGGTGTTTGGTGATGCCCTGTTCTGATCCAACGAACGTAGGACACCACCCATTAAGCTCCCTACTAAAGATAATGATTGTTTCGTCGCGGTGCCCCAGAGTGAAGTAAGCGTACCTCCTGAGGAAGGCACCACCACGTCCGTTCAACGACACTCCTCAGGAACCTGGCCATCTGACGACCCACACACTGTCTAACGAATGGCATAACGTGGATGAAAAAGCAACACTCAGGTCATCGTGGGGGCAAGGCATAAAAGCCCGCTGACATTTTCTATGACAGTGATCAACGAGCATGACGATGGTGTAGGTGATGCGATAAAATATGCTTCTGTTTAGAGCATACATGGCAGGGCTTTGCCTCCTTCCATCATTCATCCCGGTGTCAACCAGGCCTGAGAGGTACAGACACATGCAGAGTTGGTCAGGAAATGTGAGCTGTACTGTTAGACGTGCGCTGTCTTAGGCACGGTTTTCTTTAGAATTTGAGATTGGTAGGTGAATGACGAAAATGGTGGATATTCCAACAGCGGGATGCATGCCTATGTTCCAGTTTTGGAAAGATTGGTACACAGCAAAGGGAACTTCAGCTGAGGCATATGACAAACACATTTGTTTCAGATTTCTTTTTCTAGGGCCGAGAAGCACTGTTTAAAAACTGATCTTCGCGTATGTGTTTTTTTCTCCAATACAAGGACATGATTAACGTCAACTCAGGACTTTGAAGGATTGTCGAGTAGAAATGTCAGAGTTCGCGTCCACGTGGTTCCTTTGTTTTTCTCTCTCTTTTGCGTGCGTACACACATGTATACACACGCGCGCGCACACGCACACACACGCATATATATATATTATATATGCACACACACACACACACACACACACACACACACACACACACACACATATATATATATATATATATATATATATATATATATATAGATAGATAGATAGATAGATAGATAGATAGAAAGAGAGACAGACAGACAGACAGACAGAGACAGAGAGAGACAGAGAGAAAGAGCAAGCTGAAGATATGTAGTGCAATGTTCTCCCCAAACTCCTCTACGCATGTGAAACGTAGACAGTGTACCAACGGCATGCCATGAAAATAAATCACCTCCACACAGTCTGCTTCAGACGATTGTTAAACATAAAATAGCAGAAAAAAATCCCAGACACAGAAGTCCTTGACCAGACCAGCCGCCGTGGCGAAGTGGTTAGCGTCGCGGACTCCCGGCTGGGAGGTCGTGGGTTCGAATCCCCATCAGAGTCATGTGGGTTTTTTCTGCCCCCGACCGGCTCCTACCCAGAGTTAAATTTGCTGCGGACTCACTTGGGAAGGAAGAATGGGACCACGCAGTCGAGTTTCATCCACTTAATGGATGCGTTTCTGAGAGTGTTGCTCAAATTTCCTGATCAACACTGCAGGTGTCTGTATCTCTCGGGCCTGGTTGACGCCGGGATATATTATGAAAGGAAGCGTAGAGTACAGCCCTGTCATGTAGTCTCAGACCGAAATGGAAATCCGTAGCATCATCTTAATCATCATCATCTTCATTCTCATCGATCAGCATAAAAAAAAAGTCTCAAGTTCTGTGGCCCTTCATGCCCTGCTCTCATGGTGACCTCAGTTTCGGTGTCCTCTCTACGTCTGTGGCCTTGGTTGGTTCCCGTCGGGGTCACCGGTATCGGCGAGTCCATGGGGGCTGTCGTTGGACGGACGTAGTGGCGCCCTCCGGAGGGAGAGCTCACTCACGCCGGCTCCGTGACTAAGCAATTATTGTCGTCAGTAGGGGGCTTAGTAGGTGGTGTCCTGCGTATGTTAGATCAGAACAGGCGCCACTGAACACCACCGAAGTGACTCGGCAGCAGTGCAGCGTCTCCTCCGGTGGGTTGCCTCTTGACGACTTGACAGTGGCTGTTCCCTGTGGATTGTCGGTGCCGGGACGGCGGGGGCCGGCCGGGCTGTGGCTGTGGACAGGGTGTCGGAATGAGCGGCGTGGGTGCACTGCCTCTGAGGTGGCGCAGAGATTAAAAAAAGAAAAAAAAAAGAAGTCCTTGACCAAGCAGGCCTTCCGATGCTGTCTCATCTTCGATGAGCAGGTCACATAGCTCGCATCCCAGACCACCGGCTACCCAAGAGACTCTTCTTCTACGGTGAGCTGCAACAAGGAGTGCGTTCTGATGGATGTTCAGAAAGAAACGCTTCAAAGATACTTTCAAAACATCATTGAAAGCATTAAACATCAATCTTGACACATGGGAACAAACTGCTTTGGATCGAGCAAGATGGCGCTACTCTCTCCACAAAGGCGCCAATTTATGTGGAGAAAGGAGGACACTGCAGCGCAACAAAAGAGACAGGCCAGGAAAGCCAGCGCCAGCAATCAAGAGGAGGTGTCCACACATTCCTAAACCTAGCTGTCATCGCACATTCCATGCACGCATCGGCTTGATCTGCCACCTGCGTATCCACAAACCAATTCACCTCCTCAACCCCAAAAACGACTGAAGAAGTCTTCGTCGATTTGACGGACGAACACCAAAACCAGATACGCAAACCATAAACAGTCATTCAACAAAAGAAAAAATACAAAAACCAAACAGAACTGAGCAAATATATTTGGAGACTTAAAGACAAAAAAAATAAACTATAACATATCCTGGAAAATCAAAAAAGGGCATCACCATACAACAAACATTTCAAAAAGATGCAACCTATGTTCAACAGAAAAATGGTTAATACTATGCAAACCATACTTAGCAACCCTAAATACTAAAGTAGAAATAGTAAACAACTGCAGGCACAAATGGAAATCGTTGTCAGCAAACGCACCCTGAACTGTAAACAACCCCCAAAAAACCGAACAATACGTGCAGCCAATCCGCACGTGCAAACAGTGACATCAGGCCATTGTCTACTGCCGGTGTTATATGGCCCAATGTCACTGTTTACACGTGCGGATTGGCTGCACGTGTTGTTCGGTTTTCAGGTTGTTTACAGTTCAGGGTGCGTTTGCTGACAACGATTTCCATTTGTGCCTGCAGTTGTTTACTATTTCTACTTTAGTATTTAGAGTTGCTAAGTGTGGTTTGCATAGTATTAACCATTTTTCTGTTGAACATAGGTTGCATCTTTTAGAAATGTTGTTGTATGGTGATGCCCTTTTTATGATTTTCCAGGATATGTTATAGTTATTTTTTTTTCTTTAAGTCTCCAAATATATTTGCTCAGTTCTGTTTGGTTTTTTTTGTATTTTTCTTTGTTGAATGACTGTTTATGGTTTGCGTACCTGGTTTTGAAGTGATTTTCAGTGATCCCTATGTATGTTTCTTTTTCATTTCTGATGTCACAGTGGCTGGTATACAATGTTGTATAGAGGCATTTGTTGCTTAAGGGACACTGTTCTTTTTTTTAGTACAATTGCAGGATTTCCTTTCTTCACCCTTCTTTGCTGTGTTGCTTTTCATTTGTTGGATGAATCAATTATATTTTTAAGGTTAGGCATGCATGAATATGATAGTTTGATGGTGTTCTTGTTGAATATTTTGGACAATTTGTGTTCTTTTTTGGAAGATGCTGTCAAAATTTTGAGAATTCTTTCCCTACGTTTGTTTTTTACTCGTCCCATCATATGGAGGGTTGTACCATGTGATTTTCCTTTCCTGTGCTTTTTTGTTGTTTTTTGTTCATGTTGTTATCTGGGTTGTATTGTAGTTTGTAGCTGTAACCACTTTTTTGTTGTTTAGCGCGGCGAGGCCGTCGTCTCTGTACAGTCCGACTTGCTTTCCGAGTTGTTTTTGGATGTTGGATAGCATAAACAGTCCGACCAGTTCGCATGTTTCGGCACCGTCGTACGATCCCATGGTCACATCAAATGTTGAGTTTTTATTCGTTTTCTTGATCCATGTAAGCATTTCTGCTGTACAGTAAAAAAACGATCAGTGTTCCTTAAGCAACAAATGCCTCTATAACAACATTGTATACCAAGCCACTGTGACATCAGAAAATGAAAAAGAAACATACATAGGGATCACTGAAAATCACTTCAAAAACCAGGTACGCAAACCATAAACAGTCATTCAACAAAGAAAAATACAAAAACCAAACAGAACTGAGCAAATATATTTGGAGACTTAAAGACAAAAAAATAAACTATAACATATCCTGGAAAATCATAAAAAGGGCATCACCATACAACAACATTTCTAAAAGATGCAACCTATGTTCAACAGAAAAATGGTTAATACTATGCAAACCACACTTAGCAACTCTAATACTAAAGTAGAAATAGTAAACAACTGCAGGCACAAATGGAAATCGTTGTCAGCAAACGCACCCTGAACTGTAAACAACCTGAAAAACCGAACAACACGTGCAGCCAATCCGCACGTGTAAACAGTGACATTGGGCCATATAACACCGGCAGTAGACAACCCAAAACCATTTATATTATATATATATATATATGTGTGTGTGTGTGTGTGTGTGTGTGTGTGTGTGTGTGTGTGTGTCAATTTACACGCCAGCACTGTTGATGAAGTCTCATTCTTCTGTCTGTGAAATGGTATGTTTCTAACGAGGACCCCCCCCCCCCCCCCCCCCCCCCCCCCCCCCCCCCCCCCCCCCCCCCTGTTTTTCGTAAGAATATTCAAGTCGATTCAGAATAAATCCCCTGGTTGCACACATGTCTGAAAATCCTCAAGAAGACAAAGTTGAAATCGTCTTCACAGACAGATATGGAGGGGTTGGTTTGAAAGCTAATTGTACTACACACACACCACACACACACACACACACACACACACACACACACACAGAGAGAGAGAGAGAGAGAGAGGAGAGAGAGAGAGAGAGAAGAGAGAGAAGCTGTGTTCATTTTCTCATACAACAAAGTATGTTTCACTTTTTCCGAAGAACATCAACACACACACACACACACACACAACACACACACACACACACACACACACACACCACACACACACAACACACACACACACACACTACACACCAACACACACTACACACACACACACACACACACACACACACACAACACACACACACACACCACAAGAAGCAGTGAAACCGGTAAGGGGCAGGGTGGGGGGGTGGGGGAGAGAATAAACATTTTGCCAACCAGACCAAGCACTCAAACAGGCTAAAACAAAAAAAAACAAAAAAAAAAGAAAAAAAAGGACCATCCCACATTTGGCAAACGAAGCTCATACTCCTATGCTCACTTCAGGTTAGAAGCAATAAAAGAAAAAAAAAAAGAAAGAAAAAAAGGTCTTAATATAACAATCAGGAAAGAGGGCGTAATTGTACCGACCAGCAGGGATGTTGGGAGCTCACCTCCACATGTCCTTGTTCCAATTAGAAGAACCAGTGTCTTTCCCCCCGGGGGCCAGCCTGGGGGACTGTTTCGTCAAGTGTTTTAAACGAAAATGAGAGTAACCATACGCTCAGCGGCAGATGCTCTTGAACTGGGTCGCTTGTTTCCTGTTGATGCGGTTTTCCTCGGTGAAAAACAACAGCCCTACATTTGTCCGCCCCGTGAGTGGGGTGGGGGGGGGGGGGGGGTGGGTAGGGGTGGGGGGTGGGTGGGAGGACAGACGTGACGATATAGACCGTGCGTGTGGGGGGATGGGGTTTGGGGGAGAGAGAGAGAGAGAGAGAGAGAGAGGAGAAGAGAGAGAGAGGGAGAGAGAGACTTATGGACAGATGACAGAGAGAGAGAGAGGAGAGAGAGAGAGAGAGAGACAGAGACGGAGAGGGGGGGGAGACAGACAGACAGACAGATGGGCAGACAGACAGAGGAACAGACAGACATAGGACAGACAGACAGATGGAGAGAG
>JADBJO010000317.1:667988-672988 GCA_016801955.1 Conus betulinus | reverse complement strand
GGTGTGTCAGTATGGCAAAAGGTTTATCTGGGATGCGAAGACCTTCTGATTTCAGAATCTGTTCACTCCATAACAGCGGTTGATCGAATATCTGCAGTGGAGGCAATCTACGTTATTAGAGTTTGCGTTCAGCAAAGTGACCCAGTCGTTTTCAAGGACATACTATATCCCTGGCTGGCACGCCTAAAGCATCTTTGCGCCATCATCAGTCAGCTTAACAGTTCAGTTAGAAAGAGAGAAACTATCAAAAGATTGGTGTGAAACTGTGCACTTGTAATGCTAAAGACAATCGATATTCTGGGCGTTATAAGTCGCACGCTTCTTAAACGTTTGACTCGCTGTGTCTATTTGCGTGGCTTATAAAAACTGAGGAAAGACATGCGTTTATTTTCTCGTGATTTTTGTTCCTTTGATCAGCCAGCTTGTCATTTGCAGTGCAGTAAACTGAGGAAAAGGACATGCGTTATTTTTGTGATTTTTGTTCCTATCAGTCTTACCCAGTTCAGTCGGAGAGAGAAAAATGGAGCATGGATGAAACGATGCACCGGTAAAGTGGACTCCTTGTTACAAACAGGTGGACATCACTTATTATTATCATCATCGGCTGTGGATGTGTGCGGTTTTAAAGTGACGTTTGTTTACCAAACGACGGATGCACAAACTGCGTAAAATCTTGACCCATAAAGTGAGAAAAAGGTAACTCTGTTTGAAAACGGAAAGCAGGCGTTACCTGCCCTGATTTCCCCCCAGCAGCGCGTCTGTTGTAATGTCAGTAAACGAAACATCTTAACCACCATACAACCCGCTCCCCTTAAAAAAAAAAAAAACAAACAAACAAACAAAAAAGAAAACAAACCAATAATACAGCACACATTATTCATAGTCAAAGGCTGTGTTCTTTTTGTGGCTTTGCCATTGGTCGTCAACATCTTTGTCGTCGTCATCGTCGTACAGCAGTCGTCATCATCAAAATCACCATATCATCATCATCATCATCATCATCATCATCATCATCATCATCATCATCATCGTCGTCGTCGTCGTCGTCGTCGTCGTCGTCATCATCATTATCGTTATCATTATCATCGTCATCATCATCATTATTATCATTGTGATTATCAATATCATTTTATGAGTAGTATTATCATTATCTTCTTACTCTTATCATTATTGTTATTACTATTATATTATTATTATTATTATTGTTATTATCATTATTACTATCATCATTGTTATTCTTCTTGTTATTCTTGTTATCATCATCATCATCATCATCATCATCACCATCATCATCACCACCATCCATCATCGTGTCTGGTGTTTGTTTTGTCATGCATCAGAGGCCCATGTCTGGCGCCAAGTAAGTTATCATGACTGTGATCAGAGGCAACATCCAGCGGCCGTAAAAAGCTTCTGTCGCCATTCTCACATGGCCATCAATGTTTCAGTGGACAGGGGCCACTGATGAGGTTGTCGGGCTGGACTCTCTCTCTCCCTCTCTCTCCCTCTCTCTCTCTCTCTCTCTCTCTCTCTCTCTCTCTCTCTCTCTCTCTCTCTCTCACACACACACACACACAAATACACACACTCTCTCTCTCTCTCTGTCTCTCCTGCCTGTCTCTCTCTCTCTCTCTCTCTCTCTCTCTCTCTCTCTCTCTCTCTCTCTCTCTCTCTCTCTCTCTCTCTCTCGTGGGCTGGGTAATCTCCATCCTACCCCTATCTCAGTCTGTCTGTCTGTCTGTCTGTCTGTCTCTCTCTCTTGGACAAGTCCCACCCTCTCTCACTCACTTTCTCTCCCCTCCCCCCCCTCTCTCTCTCTCTCTGTCCTCCTCCTCCTCCTCCTTTTATCCCCCCTTTTCTACCGTTCTCCTTCCCCATTCCCCCTCTCCTCCTGAGCTTGCCGTCATTTCCTCAACATGTCAACTTCAAGTGACAGCGGAGAGCGACTGGTGACTTGGAGAGAGAGAGAGAGAGAGAGAGAGAGAGGGGGGAGAGGGGGGGGAGGGAGAGAGGGAGAGAGAGAGAGAGAGAGAGAGAGAGAGAGAGAGAGAGGGGAGACAGACAGACAGACAGACAGACAGAGAGAGACAGAGAGAGAGAGAGGGGGGGGGGGGGAGAGAGAGAGGGAGAGGGAGAGAGGGGGAAGAGAGAGACAGACAGACAGAGGGAGAGAGAGATGGGAGAGAGAGAGGAAAGAGAGACGGACAGACAGACAGACAGACAGGCAGGCAGGCAGACAGACAGACAGACAAACAGACAGGCAGACAGACCGACAGACAGTGAGACAGACAAGATGATAGACAGACTGAGTTAAAAACAAAGAGGATTGGAGCAAGTTAGAAGGAAAATGATCTCGAACATAAACTTCATCTCTTTCCCCTATTCAAAATGGTAGTAGTAGTAGTAGTAGTAGTAGTAGTAGTAGTAGTAGTAGTAGTAGAAGTAGTAGTAGTAGTAGTAGTAGTAGTAGTAGCAGTAGTAGTAATAGTAGTAGTAGTAGTTGCAGCAGCAGCAGTATTAGTAGTTCATCATCATCATCATCATCATCATCATCATCATCATCATCATCATCCTCATCATCATCATCATCATCACTATGAAGATAATCGTGGCGGTTTTTCACATGTTTATGGTCAATTTTTGACATGTAGAAAAAAAAGGGTCATTAAGAGAAAATGTAACTGTCTGTTGGTTGTGTTTCCAGGCCATCAGTTGCAGTGCATTTCATTTCAGCTTTATCATGTATTTACGCTACTGTTTCCAACACTTGAAACTTAGAATAGTATCATTATTCGTATTGGGATAACTGTTTTCTTATTGTTCACGTGACGGCTTTTTTTTTTAAACTGTGTTTCCTTTCCCCTTTTTTCTTCCCTTTTCCTTTCTTTTTTACTTTAGCCATTGTCTATTTTCTCTCGTTCTCTCTCTCTCTCCTCTCTCTTCTCTCTCCATCTCTCTCTCTCTCTCTCTCTCTCTCCTCCTCTCTCTCTCTCTCTCTCTCTCTCTCTCTCTCTCTCTCTCTCTCTCTTCAATCGAAGATTCGCATGCCATAGCCTCGGCAACTAGGTCTTCTTGGAATGATTTGGTAGCTGTGTGTACGTTAATGTGTAGCATACGCTGGCAGCTGTCTGTCTGCCTGTCTGTCTGCCCGTCTGTCTGTCTGTCTGTCTGCCTGCCTGCCTGCCTGTCCGTCTGTCTGTCTATCTGTCTCTCTCTCTCTCTCTCTCTGTTCCTCTCTCTCTCTCTCTCTCTCTCTCTCTCTCTCTCTCTCTCTCTCTCTCTCTCTCACTCTCATCTCTCTCTCATGACACGTTACACATAGCATGCACCCTGAGTGAGAAATGGAAAGAATGAAGGAAGTAAGGAAAATGAGTGATCGATATTGAACGATACTGACTGGATGACACGGGAAACGACTGAATGAAGCGCCAGCTGGCAGCTCTTCAGTCGGCACTACCCAGGCAGGCAGCCCATTGTGTAAACGAGTGTTGACTGTAAAGCGCTTAGAGCTTGGCGTCTAGCCGAGAATAGGCGCTATATAAGTATTCATTATCATCTATCATTTACGTTTGCTCCACAATGACGAAATTATTGTCGTCAGCAGTGGGCGTAGCAGATGGCGTCCTGCTAAATTCTGGATCAGAACGCTCACCATTGAACACACCGTTGCGGGTGACACGGCAGCAGTGCAGTGTCTCCTCTGGTGGGTTGTCTCCTTACGGCCTGATATTATGATGGCTTGCGGGCCTGGGCAGTGCTACCAGTGCTGAAGCTGCCACAGGATGAGTCTGGTGGATGTGGCGGTGTATACAGGAACCGGAATACACGGAGTAGGACTAATAACACTGATAAGACATTGATACAGCAACGGAGAAAAAAAAAAGCCCACAAGTAACAAGGGAGGTGACTGTTGCTCCATGGTGAAATTATGACATCACCACGAAGATGAAAAAGAATGTAAAAAAAACAAGAGATAATGATTGCCTTCAGGAGATCACCCCAAACTAATGCTGTCGGCGATGCCCATTCTTCTTGTTTTTCATATGGCATTCGCTGTCATCACACTGAGTGCTCCGAACATGCATGGGAACATGCATGGAGTTGGTTCAGGATGTGTGGAGCTGGCGGCTCACCACCCCACTTGGCTTCACGATGTTTGACTATCTCGATTCTGCCGATGTGTTTTGGCTGTGTGGGGCCCCAGACCTGTGAGGCACACTGCACGACAGGTAGCACCAGAGCTTCTCCTGTTGTACACACAGGTAGGAGGCACACGCATGATAAATGAGGCAATTTTGCTTCAAAACAAAAACAAAGCAAAGCGAAACGAAACAAAACAAAACAAAACAAAACAAAACAAAAACGTAAATCTTAACCTGACATATTAACATCGATATATAGCAGAGAACAGGTGAACACACACACACACACACACACACACACACACACACACACACACACACACACACACACACACACACACACACGTGTGTACACTCACCACACTCCCATACAATAATAATAATGACACAGCAATGCTAGGCAGGTACCCATGTTCTGACCTGCGCTTTGGGCTAATGCGTAGGTCAGACATCTGCTACGTTATAGCCATGAGACCCTCGTCTTAGGTTTTCTCTTTTTTTTTTTTTTCATTAATTCATTCATCCATCAGCTGTAAACAATGCGCATTGTGGTCTCGAAAGTTAGCGGATGGGGTGTAGCGCATATGGACCAGTCCGCACGCAGTGACACCTCTGGATGAAACTGAAACTGAAGATCAGTTTCGATTTTCAGCCATTCCAAATAAAAACTAACAAATCAAGGCAAAATGCTTCAACACCAGAAGGGGCTCTGACAATAACACCACTTGAAACCTTATGCTGCGCACGTAAAACACCATGTTCCCAGCTGCTTATTATCAGATCACTAAGCAAATCCTAGGAGAGACTCCATGGGCATCACAGAATGTTTTCTCTCCCCAATTCCAAACCAATCTAGCT
>JADBJO010000317.1:650488-662988 GCA_016801955.1 Conus betulinus | reverse complement strand
ACTGGTTTAATACAGTGCTGAAGCTCTCGCTTCCTGCAACCTGAGCTCTCCCTCCCTCCCTCCCCACCAACAAAGAAAATGGATAGATGATAGGTGACCCAGCGTTTTCAGAAAGCGCATAATTATGCTTACAGTCCTTTCTGTGACAGTAAAATATATGCACGTGTGTCATCAATCTGACGATGAGATGGTGATCCAGCTATTTTTTTTTTAAACACCATGCTTTGTTTTAGTATTTGGAATCAGGAGGAACAGTTGATTACCTTTTCTTTTTCTTGTTTGTGTGCTTTTTTGTACTCCCCAGTTCTTTCAGAATACGGAGTACTTTACAATGGGAACGAAGAAATGCCGTGTGTGTTGTGTGTGTGTGTGTGTGGTGTGTTGCGTGTGTGTGTGTGTGTGTGTGTGTGTGTGTGTGTGTGTGTGTGTGTGTGTGTGTGTGTGTGTGTGTGTGGTGTGTGTGTGTGTGTGGGCGTGCGCGCGTGCGCGCGTTTTCTTTTCTTGTCTGTGTGCTTTTTGTACTCCCAGTTCTTATAGAACAGGGAGTACTTTACAATGGGAACGAAGAAATGCTCTCTCTGTGTGTGTGTGTGTGTGTGCGTGCGTGTGTGTGTGTGTGTGTGTGTGTGTGTGTGTGTGTGTGTGTTTTTAGAAAATACAAAAAAGCAAAAGAAGAAAAAAAAAAACTCTGTGTACGTGTCTTAGAAAAGTACCCATTATTGGGGATTATTGAAAGAACAATGTATCCAGACCTGTTGTCAGGTGCAATGTCAATAATTTTGTTTTTTTTTTTTTAAAATCTACCGAAGAATGCTGATGCAGCATTAAATTTGTTACTTTTTGTGTGCTTCTCAAATATTCAAAATATGTAACAACTTATCATTTTTTTGTGGATTGCCTTATGAAAAATGCAGCAATTCAGTGTGTGTGTGTGTGTGTGTGTGTGGTGTGTGTGTGTGGTGTGTGTGTGTGTTGTGTGTTTTCCCACGTTACAGCTGCATTGTTACGTTTCGCACTGCATCACAGCAGCCCTGTATTTGGTCTCAGCAGTCGGCCGTGCTCTAAACAACATGAATTCAGTGTGAAGGAACAAAACTTTGGGTTACTACGACTAGATCGCCAAACGGATGCAAAGAACAAAAGGACACCATGAGCAACGCGCTTCGACTCCCAAAACTCTTTGGCAGGTTAAAGTTCAAGGTCAAAGTCGCCATAGCCTATCGGTCGTTGGGGGCAGTTAACAGTCACATGTTCACCGTATCTAGGGCACGGCATGTTGGACCTCAGAGCCCAATCCTCTCCCTCCGCCGCCTTTATCATTCCCTGCACTGAATCAGGTCCCTATTTACTGATGGGTAGACAGAGATGGTTTTTCAAGCCGAAAAAGAAAAATTTCCCCCCCCCCCCCCCCCCCCCCCCCCCCCCGTGTGGTTGTGACTCACGACCGTCAGCTCCGCAGGCAAATGCTCTGACCATTTGACCATGGGTCCTCTTTTGACCAGTAAAACAACCAAAAATATGTTTTATTCTTTTATCATTTTAGCCCCTAGGGCTTCCAAAAGGCTGTCAACACCGACAAAAAATGACAGTTGGAAAAAAAAATCAAAGGCAGACGACGTGAACAACAAGACGACAAAAAAAAAAAAAGAAAGAAAAAAAGACTGGCCTGATAGGTTAACTATTGACATTCGCAAGTAAAAGATGAAACTAGGCTATAAAAAAACAGAAACAAAACAACAACAACAACAAAAACGCCCTGCGTTTCTTTTAATGGATCATTTCCGTATGGCAAGAACAGCAACAACAACAAAGAAAGAGCAAATAATAATGAAACAAACAAACACACCTAAGATAATAAAAAAAACCCACTGGCAATCAGCACACAGACCACAAGGGCAAAGAAATACTGCAGAATAAGTGGGGTTAGTGTCTTTTCTGACAGGGGGAATATTTTTCACTAATTCCATGTAAGATCAAAAACAAAACAAAACGATAAAAAAAAAAGGAAAAATGATCCGGCACGAAATGTTTTATTCAGATTAAGGCTGCTTTCAGAAGAGGGATAATCATTGTGTATAATATCGCTCACACACACACACACACACACACACACACACACACACACACACACACACATATATATATATATATGAAGGTTGTTCTGTACAATTCTTAGCTGCTGACAATGCTTGGTTATTGAACAGCAGAGCTGACCACTCAGACTGTTCCATATCTTTTGATCTCCCTTGCATCCTTAAATGGATTCTCAAGCATAGGCTCAAAGATTGTCCCTTGCATTTTATACTGTTAGCGTAATGTTTTTAGTTTTCAACAACTTTTTTTTTTTTTTTTTGCCTCTCCACTTTCGTTTTGTTTAATTCTACTACCTTTCACTGGCTGCTTTGGGGGTGCTGTTGGATTCTTTTTCGAACCTTTGGCGGTCGGAACACCACAGAATTATGGACTATGGGGTGTCTCTATCTGACGCCAAGAGCACAACACAATCAGCCGTTCTCCTTGATAAGTCCGATTCAGCGGACGAAAAATCTCGAAGCAAGCGATACACGAAGATCTGCTTTCGAGAGAGATTGCGTTAATTTTGCCATGCAACTACCGAAAGGGGTTTCATGTTTACAATATACGGATTGCGTTAGTTTTGTCATACAGCTATCTAAAGGATCTCATATTTACGATATGCATTTTCCCATTTACTTCATTTTAATTTGTTTTTTCCTCTCAATTTCAAAACTTTGCCAAATTATTACTATAAAGATGGAAAAGTTGTTAACTTGCACTTGTTTTCTTCCCCCTACTTAATTGTTCAGTATTATATGTAGATATAGAAAGGGAGGGAGCGGAGTCATATAAAGCGTTGGTCGTGAACAAAACTTCTTCACACAGAGTGAGGTATGACTTTCCCCCATTCAATGTTTGGATAGCATTATTTCAAGATGTGTCGATAGTGTAACACCAGAATAATCTCTCTTGACTACGATAAAAAAAGGCTTGAGATTAGTTAAAAAATGTTATCAGCTGTTCATTCATACCAGTCGGAAGAGTTTTTAGGTCTACAACTATATAGTCTGTCCATGCGACAAATCAATGGCTGAACAGAATTCTGCGAGGTTTTCGTTTTTTAATCTCTGGCTCTGAAACAGATTTTTTTTTAAAAATGGAAGTTAGAGTTAATTTCATTCGGAAAGAAGCTGAGTTTTAAAAACTAACTCATAAAAAAATGCGACCTTCTTCAATCCCATTCACTAATATTAGAAACGGTCATCTCTGTTGTGGACCACGTGATTCGCTGGAATCTGTAACCACCTATGCGATTGGGTTGGAAGACCCCACTCAAAGTCACCCGTTGATTGGAGAATAGGGGCGTGTGAGGGTTGATGTTATTCTTTTTTCCGAAGATGGACTAAGGTTTTGCTCGTGTTTTGTCATTTCGTAGTTCTGTTCGGTTGACAGTAACTGTCAAACAACTTTTAGTATTGAAAGATAAATTCTACTTTTATTAATACTTGCTTCCAATTTGCATTTTTTTTTTTTTATTCTATAATTTATGTCATTATTTTCGTTATTTAATTCATTATTTATCTTATTCCTTGCTCTGTTCGGCTGACAGTTAAGTAAGGCAACTTTTAGTATTGAAAAATAAATTCTACTTTCATTCGTACTTACTTTCATGTTATGTTTTATTTCATTTAATAATTTATGTCATGATTTCGCTATTTAATTCATTATTTATCTTATTCTTTATTTCATATATATTTGTCTATTTATTTATCTATTTTTTTTCTGTTATCTCATTTATTATTCAGTGTTCATTTTGTTTATTTACTTATTTGTAATAGGAGGATACTCGTTCCTGATCCCATCCTTGATATGATTTACCTTCTTACCTTCCTTTGCCATGAAAGAGTGCGTTTGCTTTTTGGTCTGTCTTTTGTTTTTCATTCATTTATTTATCTATTTACTTATTCATTCATTCATGTATTTTACTTGTTTTACTTATTTTCGGAAAGAGCGAAAACTTCACAGCTGCATTAACGGTTTACTTGAACTTCTTTCAGATTACAAACTTTTCAAACAAAATACTTCCTGCGTAAACACAACGGGAAGAATCAAACTGGATCACAAACAGTTTCATAAAGAAGGCGTGTCTTCTGTATTTGGGGATGTCTTTTGTATGTTAATTCTCTCTACAGGAAATGAAAGCGACATTAGTACGCTCGTGTCCTTTCTCTCGCATGCGTCACACTTAAATATCGGAAGTGTGGTGTCTACACACACACACACAACCGCACACACACACACACACCCACACACACACACACACGCACATCGCCGCCGCCTCTGCCACCACAGCAACAACAACAACACAACGGTGTTGATCATTAACTACCACATTCTAACACTCCCCCCCCCCCCCCCCCCCATCCCCCCCCCCCCCACCCCCCATTCCTTTTTTTTTGTTTTTTTTTTTTTTTTTTTTTTTTTTTTTTTTTTTTTTTTTTTTTTTTTATTTTTTTTTTTTTTGTTTTTTTCCTCTCTTTTCTCTTTTTTTTTTCTCTTTTCCTCTTTTCCTAAGCACTAAATATTTTGCGCACTGAAGTACCCACACCTACTCCTTACACTCCTACCCCCCCCCCCCCCCCCCCACACTCCTCTTTCTCTTTCTGCCTCCCACCCCCAATCTTTCCCGTATGCATTCTTATATAAAAAAAACCCTGTCCCCCTTCCTCCCCCTCTTCCTCCTCCTCCTCCTCTCCTCCTCCTCAATTCCATTCTTCCTCCTCCTCCTCCGGTCAAATTGCATTTAATCTGGGAATTGTGTGACATCGGGCACAATTCCCAAAACCCAAATCAGTTTCTTTGTATCCCCCTGGGCCCCCTGCGCCCCCTGGTGGGGAAGGGGGCGGGGGGAAGGGAGTGTGGGGAAGGAAGGGGGGGCATAGGGGAGAGGGAGGGCGCTAGAAAGGAGGGGGATGGGGATTAACGAAAGCCTTGACAGCTCTCTCGGCGTGAGAGAGAGAGGAGAGAGAGAGAGAGAAGGGGGGGTGGGGGTGGGGGTGGGGTTGGTGATGGTGGTGGGTGGGGATGGGGTGGAATTCTTTTTTCTTTCTTTTTTTTTTTTTTTTCCTTTTTTACAACAAGAGATCGCTCACGTGTGAAACGCTGCTCTGAGGAACGCAGCTGCAATATTTCCGAGTTTCTGGTGTCTTTTCTCAGTGCTTTGCTGTTCGCCCTCTCCTCCCTTTCTCTCCTGTCCTACCCCCCCCCCCCCCCCCCCCCCCCCCCCCCTCCCCCCGCTCCCTTTCTTCTCACCCTCCTCCACCGTCCTGTCCTCCCCTGAATCCCACCACCTTTCAGACACACACACCCCCCCTCCTCCCTCCCCACCGTCCCTTACCGCCACCACTTTTTTTTTTTCCTCTTCCCCCCTTTTCCTCCTCCTCCCTCCCGCACCTTTTTTACCCTTAATAATCTCTCTCGTCTCTCGTCTCTCCTCTCTCTCTCTCTCTCCTCTCTCTCTCTCTCTCTCTCTGTGATGTGCTCAGTGTGGTACGACTTTCTTCTTCTTTTTTTTGCTGCCCTCATCGCCCCATGCCTCCTATATGCAGTGGGGCCGTACTAGTGCCAACGGGCACCTCGTGTTTTTCGCCGAATCCTTTGTTCCTGTGCGTATACCGAGTGGTCCCCTCCCTAGGGTGGTAGCAATTCCACGTGTAGCGTTTCTCTCTCTCCCCAAATTGTTTAAGCACAGTCCACTCATATTCATTTTTGTTGTCCGACTTTCGCTTTTCGCTGAGTGTTTCAGCAGGATTGGATATATATATATATATATATTTTGTTTTGTTGTTTTGCTTTTTTTTGTGTGTTTTATTTACCATGTTGATCATGTTGCACTGACTGAATGAGTGGTGCGGATACGCAGTTCATGGGCTATACCTGTTTTATACGCCCCCCCTCTTTCCTACCTCTCCCCGCCCCCCCCCCCCCCCCCCCCCCCCCCCCCCCCCCCCCCCCCAATAATTATGTGATCCGCCTACTGGCTGAATGTGCCCAAAGACTAATTAATTTATAAGAGTCCGTCGTTGTTGTCGATTTTGTATCATCATGATCTGTGTATTACTATTTGTCAGATGCAGGTCGAACCCATGACAAATGTATATTACGAAACCAAAGATTTTATACAATGTGGCAATATCTCATTTGGGGGCGAAATGTGGTGGTGGCTGATGTGAACGCTGACACATTGGACGAAATGTGACAGGGCGAAACGTGACTGGGTGAAAAGGCATTAAGCAAAACGCTTGACTTGTTTCGAGCTGTTTTAGCCGGAGACGAAATCTGAACAAAATCAGCAGTCTTCGTTTTCTTTTTTTTTTCTTTCATTCATTTCTTCGAAAGAAGAATCTTGATTTTGTTTTGTTTTGTTTTGTTCATTTTATTTAGTACTAACCTTCATTTTGTTTTGTTTTGTTTTGTTCATTTTATTTAGTATTTATCTTTATACGCTTACAGGGACATCGTAAATGAACGGAAGTGACGTAAAAAGTAAATACAATCGGGCACGGTACCTTTTTCGCCAACGCAGAAACAATTTCAAGTGAACAACTCCAAGTAAATGTTCTTTGTGGTAGCCCTTCATACAGACAAAAGGTAATCTACACACACAAAAAAAGAAACTTCAGTCAGCTATTATAAGCCAAGGATGAACACTTCAGGCGTTACGTCTCGATCGAACATAAATTTTCTCCGATGTGGACAGTGTGACAAAATTGGTTCTGACATAACTGGATTATGACAAAACACTCTTTACTTCCTGTCCGGGTCATTCCTCTTCAAACAATGGATTGATGCGTTGCGTTGGTGTGTGTGTGTGTGTGTGTGTGTGTGTGTGTGTGTGATGTGAAAAAAGTGGCGTCGGATGGTATTTCACATTTCGAGGAAAATGGCACGAACTGAAAGTGACAAAAACACGACTGCAGTGTTCACATTTTTATGAGTGGGCAGAGAAGAGGGTGGGGGGGGGGGGGAGAGGAGGACACTCATTTAAATGTTCATAAAGGGCGCGAGAGGAGGAGGGGGGGGGGGGGGGGGGGGGGGGAGGAGCTACTTTCATTTTCAAACTTTTCAGGAGGGGAGTTCCCTCATGTCCAAACTATCTATAGAAGCGACAGCCGCGCAGAGTAGGGGAAGAAGTGGGAGAACAGTATAACATGCCGCCTATACTTCCACACTTTTGGGGTTTGACTTGGGGGAGGGGGGGGGGGGGGACAGAAGATTGTCAGCCTCCTCCCCTTTATATTTTTTATGGGGTTGAGGGGTGTATTGCTCCTTCTGGCCTCCTTCCGCCCCCCCCCCCCCCCCCCCCCCCCCCCTCCCCCCTGCCCCCCTGGTTCTAACACCGGTGAAATAGAAGCGGAAAGACCGACAATCCTTGTAGAATTTCTCATCGACAAGCTTGATCACTACAGACCTCAATCAGTGTTCCAGACTAAAAAATGAAATGTGACAGCATTATGAAATTTTCCAAAACTGTTAAACTTTGTCCAAAAGGCTTCGTGTGTACCTGATAAGATTGCCATTGCAGAGACTGCTTTTCACTTACTAGCGGTCAATGCATGGGCCCTGATATACCTACACAAAATCAAGAAACGAAAGTCTTCACGAAATTTAAAACAAACGATACCTGATTTTCTTGCACGTCCTGAACTCTTGTTGGACTTAGTAAAGCTACAATAACTGGAAAGTGAACATCAGGTCAGTAACGCTTGGCGCGATTCAACTAATCTACACGCAGCTAATAAGTAATTATTTAAAGGATAGCAATGGAAAAAAAAAAATCCAGAAAAACCGATGCAATACCAAACAAAATCTGATCTCGATCAGTCTTTTGTTCATTGCATCGCCTTGTTTTTGTCAGTCTCGTATTTTGTGTTGTTCTGTTTTGTCTTTCGAGGTCCTAACCTGCTCTAAGTCTCGGGTTACCCTCCACTAATTACCACCGTTTTTTTTTGTTTTTTTTTTTTTTTTCTTTTGCCCTCCCAATTAATTTTCTCTCCGGTGTCATTAGCACCATGCCGCAGATTCTGTTTCTCCTTGTTCAGCTTCACTCACTTCTGTCCTCTCGCTTTCATACAGCCATGAGGTGAGCCACCAGCGGAGACACTGCTCTGCTGTGGAGTCAGTTCTGTGCGAGTGTTCAGTGGTGTCTGTTCTGGTTCAGCATGAGCGGGACACAACCCACTCAGATCCCTACTGACGACAGTAACTGCTTCTCGTCACAGAGTGTGACTGACTGCTTCCACCCCAGGGCGCGTATCACTACGTTCGTCCCACGACAATCCCCAGAAGCCTGCCAATACTGACGACACTGACACAAATTCTCTACAGGTTGGGGACGTGGAGAGGAAGCTAACTTTCAGTTTGTTGTTGAACATACCTTGCCTGTGTTTCTTTCGTGTAAAACATACCCTTTGTGTTGCTTTTGTTCGTCTGTATTGTCTTCTCTTTTCGCTACGTTGTTTTGCTGTATTCCTTTTACTGTGAATGTCCTTGCCTTGCATTATTTTTTCCGTTTTTTTTTTTTTTTTTTTTTTTTGTTTGTGGACGAACTTTACCTTACTTTTCGCAACATTGTTTACTTACCTTGTCTTGCAGCATCTTGCACTATCATGTATTTCTTTACATTTTTCATCTGACTTCCCCCCCCTCCCCTCCCCCCTCCGAATTGTCTTTCCTTTATTTAGTTGCCTTACCTTCGTTTTCCCTCTGCATTGTTTTGTCTTTCTCTAGTGGCCATGCGTTCTTTATTTCTCTGCGTCATCTTGTCTTTCTTCTTTTTTTTTTCTGCATCATCTGGTCTTTCTATCCTGCTGTCATCTAGTCTTTCTTTTTTTGGTCTTTCTTTCTGCTTTTTTTTTTTTCTGCCTTCTTTTTTTTCCCCTGCATCATCCTGTCTTTGTTTATCGGCCTTGCCTTCTCTTTTTTCCTCACACTATCTTGTCTTTCTTTAGTAGTTTATCTTCCTTCTTTTTTTTATCATTATCTTGTCTGTCTCTCTTGGTCTTGTCTTCATTTATTACTTGAATCATCTTGTCTTACTTTAATGGCTTTGCCTTCTTTTTTTTTTTTCAAACGAATGATATTGTCTTCCTTCAATGGCTTTGCCTTCTTTTTTTCAATGAATGATCTCTGTGTCTTTCTTCAATGGATTTGCCTTTTTCATGAATGATCTTGTCTTTCTTCAATTGTTTTGCCTTGTTTTTTCATGGATTATCTTGTCTTTCTTCAATGTTTTTGCCTTTTTTTCATGAATTATCTTGTCTTTCTTCAATGGCTTTGCCTTTCTTTTTTCCATGAGCTTCTTGTTTTCCAATGGCTTTATTTCTTTTTTCATCTTATCTTGTCTTTATTCAATGGCCTTTCTCCCTATCTTCCTTGCACGAGCGCGCGCGCGCGCGCGCGCACACCACACACACACACACACACACACACACACACACACACACTCGGTTCATGTTTTTGTTTCTTTTAGATAAACAGCCTCACGACAGCCTTGGGCGAAGGACTCCCTTTGGACTGCTGTCGCTGGGTCATGACGGATCCCGGGTGAGGCTTTGCAGCAGAGTCAAATTAATAGGCATGACAAGAATGCGAAGGAAAGTGCAGGAAAGGTGGAGTACTAAGAAATATGACTTGGCCTGTGGGAATCACAGGATGATCAGTACAGGATTACTGGAGACTTGCTTGCGCATTGCACGTGCTCATGAACATGTCCGACTGTGTTCAACGTGTGTCGCCACTTCAGGTACGGTGGGCGAAAACTGGTATGACGCTTGGATATGCCATGTGAATAAATTGTGACGAGTTTCTTCTCCGGCAATGAGGGATACCACGCAAGATTCCACGGGGCTATTAATTAGGCTACAGACCTATTTTACACTTGCACACACGCACGCACACACACAACCACACACATACGCACACGAACATGCACGAAGGCACATACGCGCGCGCCCGCGCGCACAACCCCTCCAAACACACACACACACACACGCACACATGCGGCATGCGTGCGCGCGCCCGCCCCGCACGCACGCACTTACACACACACACACACACACACACACACACACACACACACACACACACACAATGTCAACAGCGTTGTCATGATTGTAATCGTTAGTACTAGTAGCATAAAGAAAAGAAAGAAAATAAACAGAAAACAGAAAAAAAAGAAAAAAACGCCCGAAAAAAAATAAATTGATAACCCGCAGGAAAAACACCGCAAACCATCCAGCTCATCTCTGCTCTCCACGAATGACCTCTCCAACGGCAGCAGAGGACGCGAAATCAAACTGAACAGTGAGTGGCATTGACAAGCTTAACAAGGCAGGTCCCTTCACTCTGCAGTCTGACGGCCAGACAGAGTTGTATGCTCCTGGTGACTGCCTCTCACCCACGTTTCTCTCCCCTGAACAGTCCCAGCCTTGTTCCACGCTCTACTCCAGCCTTTCTTCTCCCTGCTCGCATTCACACTCCGGCTTTTTTTTCTCTCTCCTCTCCTCTCTCTCTCCCTCTCTCTCTTTCTCTCCTCCGAAGTTCTAAAACCTCTCTATTCTCTGGGCTTCCCTCCATGCTGCTTTCTTTCCAATCTTTTCTTCCCCCCCCCCCCCCCCCCTTTCTCCCCCCAATCTTTTCTTTCCCAAGATTCTTTTCACCCCCCCCCCCCCCCCCCCCCGTTTTCTCTCTCTCTCTTTTTTTTTTTTTCAAATCCCCCTCTCCTCAATTTCTCTCTACATCTTTGGCTGCCCCCTGAAGCTGGCTCCTTCGTTGTTGGGGAGAGGCGAATGGCGGTCGCTCGATATGTATGAATAGCTCGTGCAGCCGACAACTTGCTATAGATGCGCTGTCCCTGCCAAATGAAGCCAGCCCTCCTGATAATGGCCCTTTCTTCTTCTTATCAAAAGCCCAATCCGTTTTCATAACCTGCTATCGACCCGGGCGATTCAACTGGAGTTTCTTGGACTGGTCTCTCTGTGTGCCAGTCGGAGACAGAGATGGTGAAGGGGAAGGTCTGGCACTGGGGATTCTGCTGCTGTTGCTGCTGCTGCTGCTCCTCTCTGGCGCAGCTCCTCTCTTGTCTTTCTTCTGCCAGGACGGAGTCGATGTGGAGTGTGTGGCGGGAAGGCTTCCAGATTGTGTGGAGATGTTGATGATGGTGGTGGTGGTGGTGATGGTGGTAGTGGCGACGGACGATGATTGGGATGCTGTTGTTTGGTCTGTGGGACTCTGCTTTGGTTTCTCGTTTCTTTCCGAAAAGTTCTGCTAGAAGAACGGAAATGTTTCTGTTTTTGTGTGTGTGTGTGTGTGTGTGTGTGTGTGTGTGTGCTGTCCTTGTTTTCATCTTCCCTCTGCGGATTCCTCCGTCCCCTCAGGACAACTGAAACTCACGGGAAAGAGAGAGCTGACTTGACATAAAGTAAAACATCTGGAACAATCTCATGAATCTCAAAACCATCTTCATACAAAGCCTCTTTTTGAAAAACCGGAAGTAAATCCTTTAGATACTTCCGGTTCACTGTATGGTCCAATCAGCACAATCACACATCAGGCGCTGATATCCGTCACTCCGATATTCCAGTGACGTGGAGGATCAACCGTCGATGCTTTGAAAACTCAAGTCACTGTGTATACGTTCTGCGGCGTTAAAATACATATCCCCAGCTTGTTTCTGCTCCAGTTTGTGACTTGTCTCGTGGCAAAGATGTGCAAATTCTGCAACAACAGCAACGTTCGGACGACCTAAGTGCACCACCATCGCCTGTGTTTGAACTGCACGGCGATCTCAGACCGTGCGTAGGATGATGGCAGCGAGAACTGGGCAAAGACAGGTTGTCGAGCAGCTCTCCTCTACCATTCATATTTAATGCAGAAATAACACTTCACGCTTTGGGGGACAGACAGCCCCCGTGTCGATGAGACCCGCGAAGACATTTCATCAACATCTTCAAGTGTTGTGTCCCTCTACGAACCGTGGCGACACTCCCACCTCTCTTACCACGGGTCGCGGCAAGAGATGTAAGTATTTATCCCTGCAACTTTCCCGCCACGAGAAGAGCTCGGTACCAAGGGAAAGTGATGCATACTGATTCCTGTCGGGGTGCTCGGCGATCTCGAGGCGGCGAGTTAGAGTTCGAAACTTAGTCCAACACGTTGAAAAGCGCTGGAGTGTTTTGCCTGTGGGATACTGAGGGCAGACTCACCGTGTTTGGTATGCAGCTTGGATGGAGGGTCTTTTCTTTGTCCACTTGGTTGACTTTACACTGGCGGCGGTTGCATCGACGCACATCTGAGCAAATTCCGCTCCGGCCTGAAACTGCCGGGAGGACGAGGAGGTGCTCAGTTGGAAGAATCCACACCTAAGGTATGTTTTCCTAACGGTCGGGAACTAATTGGCGAATGTCCGTGTGGTGAATCTGCGT
>JADBJO010000317.1:632988-645488 GCA_016801955.1 Conus betulinus | reverse complement strand
CAAAAATGAGTTAAGTTCTCTCCTCCTCCTCCTCCTCCTCTCCTCCTCCTCTGCTCCTCTCCTTCCTTCCTTCCTCTCTCAAGCATAAGAATGATAAGGAGACTGATCTTCTTCCCAAAGAAGTGTTGAGGTGGGAGGATGGGGGTGGGGTGGCACGAAGGTTTAAGAAGCGCGGGGTGGAGAGGGGAGGATGGGGGGGTCAAAGATGGCAAGGTCGGGGGAAAGGGGGGGGGGGGGGGGGGGGGGGGGGGGGGGTCAAAGGAACCTGATGATGGCAAGGTCGGGGAGGAGAGAAATGGGGGGTGGAGGGGGGGGGGGGGGGGGGGGGGGGGGGGGGGGGGAAGTTGGATGGGGGGAGAAGAAGTTGGATGGGTGGGGGAGGGAAGAAGATGGTGTTGGGAGATGGGGATGGAGAGGGGGGCTGTGGTGGGGGAATGGGCGGGGGGTGGGGATGGAGGGTGAGGGGGTGAGAGGGGTCAAAGGGCAACGGGAAGCTGCATTGAGATGTCACAGTGTGACACACATCTCCAAAGGCAGCGAGCCATGCAAAGACGGCAGACCCAACCAACAACCGCGACTGACACGCACACCGACTAAAGTGAGGCATTACCATGAGCAACCAACGGTGGCGACAGCGGACTTCAAGACAGACAACAGCAACAAAACAAAACAAAACAAAACAAATCAAAAAAAAAAAAAAAAAAAAAAAAAAAAAGGAAAAGAAAAAGAAGAAAAAAAAAAAGCACGGGAAATAAACAAGTCATTAAATAAGTAAAAAAAAATAATAATAAAAAAAAAGACGCCATCAAAAACCTCATCAACAACTTTGATTGGAACGTGCTGCGTGTTGTGTGCGTTGTGTTTGGTGAATGAATGAATGAATGACTTGTTGATTCCCTTTTGCCGGTGAGTTGAGTTCGATCAAATACAGATATTCAAAGGGATTGTTTGGTATGAATTAACAGCCAATGAAAATGGTAACTGGCGTGAAGCGAGTCCGCGCTAGCGCATAGGTACTGCCGGTGCAGGCTTCGGTGTGCCGATTTGGATCGGCGGCTTTGTCATTGATCTTTCTTTCTGCCGTTCGTTCTTTTTCCATTTTTTTCCCCCCTTTTTTAAATATACATGCATAGTGCTTCCTTTGTGTGCCACTGCAATATCAACAGTGACAAGAATAATAGAAACAACCTGAGAACCATGAGTAAAAATAATAATGATAACAACAATAATGATAACAATAATAGTACCGATATAGATGATAGCAACAACAATAACAATTAGAATAATAACAGTAACAACAAGAATAAACAACAACAACAACAAATAATAATATAATAATAATGAATAATGAATGAGGATGATGATGTGAGGATGATGATAATGACAATGGTGTCAGTGGTTCCATGACGTTCCGATGATGTTGACGAATATAATGATGATGATGACATGACGATGATGATACATAATGGTGTTGATATATTACGATGATGATATGTGTACGTATGATGTTGTATGATCGTGGTGTGTATTAATGATGATGATGATGATGATGATGACGACGATGATGGTGGTGTTCACTTATCGATGTTGCTGTTCTCTTCTCGCAATACTTGTACTAGCCCATAATAATAATTAAAAAAAATGCATTTCTAATGGGGGGAAAATTGACTTTAGTTTATACCTCGTTTTACTGGGGTCATAAACGCGTTCACGGTCACAAATTGTTCAGCAAGTACTATCACGCAGGTGGTCATTTGTTTGAAAGTGTTGACGAATAATGGTAAAGAAAATGACGACTCAGTTACAGAATGCCACCCATAGTGGTTGAAAATAACGGCACCAATCGAACTTACGGAGCGTGGCAATGACTCCGTGCACCGTTTTCCAGGAACGATCGGTCTTTGTTTTCCCATGGTAAACTAAACGATGGGACTCCATTCAAGTCATGCTGTTTTATAGCCGAGCCGACCGCAGGGTGCCACGTCAGAGAAGTCTGATGTCAATGGGATCCGCCACTGTTCCAAAAGGTTGGACTAGCGGGGAAAAACACATGTATAATACAAATCCATGTGTGTGTGTGTGTGTGTGTGTGTTGTTGTTGTTGTGTTGTTTGTGAGACCCCACCAATGAGTCGACCGGATTTTCAACCGGAACAACTTTTACGGAAAAGTACTGAACTTGACCATTTTGAGTCTTAAGCCCGAAGCTAAGTTAGTCTGTTCCTTGACGACTTTTAAAAACTTTCCAGACATTTTTCAAAGTACTTTTCTTGAGAAATGTGCCTTGCGAAATATTTTGAATAGCTGTGTAGAGGGGGCATAACTAAGGAAGAACAAAATTCCCCGAGCGTGAAAAACATACCAGGATCTATAAGAAAAAAAAAAATGATGAAGTAGACGACGCATCAGGGAAAAGTTGCGCTTGCTGGGTTTTTAAAGGGAATTTTCGCCTCACATTATGATTAGGCTAAGCAAGCACACACACAAAGACAGGTACTCAGGTAGGTGTGTGTGTGTGTGCGCGCGCGCGCGCAGTGGTGTTTTTTATATCATAATGTGCGACTGTGGTAGAAATACTGTCACTACCCCACCCCTTCCCTGAATAAATAAATACATAAAAATACATACGCTTTGTTGTCGGCGAAACATCAAGCACCACCTAAACGCAATGCTGCCGTTTTTTTTTTTGCTTTTAAAATTTATTTTGTGTTACATACCCCGATGGATGAAATATTAAAACGTGCAGTGTGTGTGTGTGTGTGTGTGTGTGTGTGTGTGTGTGTGTTCCAGCTAATTTAGCCTGCGAAAAAGAAAAATGCTCAGTACCATAATCTCCATCACTGTCGGGTGCCCTGAGACAAATGATGAAAAAAAAAAAAAAAAAAAAACAAAAAACAGTAATAGATAATGTAAAAAAAAAAAAAATGTAATGAATAAGTGAATCAGTTAATCCATATAGATGAAAGAAACAAAGAAAGGAAAAGAATTCAATTTTAGAAGAAAAAAAAAAAAAGAAATGAGTAATGGGGTGATTTTCTTAATTGTTCCAAATGTAGCGCTCTCAGAATGGAAGAACTATAGCGCTATACCTAGAGTGTTAAGTGGTGACGAGCGTCATGAGTAAGACATTTAGAGTGTTCTCCCCTTGAAGAAAATTTCTCACATGGTGATTATCATTAGCTGCACTGTGATTTCAGTACAGGACCAACGTTGCAAAACATGTTTTTGCTGTTGTTGATGTTTGCTTGTTGCTTGTGGCTAGTATAATAGTGTGTGTGTGTGTGTATAATAGCGCGTGCGCGCGCGCGTGCGCGCGCGCGTGCGCGCGCGCGCGCGCGTCGCGCGCGCGCGTCTGTGTGTGTGTGTGTGTGTGTGTGTGTGTGTGTGTGTGCCATTTCTTTTTTCAATCTGGAAAGGTGGATGAAGGGTGTATTATGGACTTCACAAGGCATCCAAACCTTTACGAAAGATGTGTTCGAGGGCAATGTTTTTTTTTTCTCCCCCCAACCCCCACCTTTCCCTTTTTTGCTTGTTTAAAACCTATAGCCAGGTGTTAACGATTATGTCTAACATTCTAATATTTGATTTTCAGAAAAGTAATTATTGTAGTGGGAAAAAATACTTTTTCTTGGGGGAGGTTATCTTGTTTTCTTTCAAATCGCATCATCTATAAATCTGTCACCTGCAAATACAAATTTAAATATCCAGTAAATGTGCCAGGTATCCTTTAGATGAAATTGTATGTTGTTGGTTGCAATTTTTTTTTTCGTTTTGCAGTTCTCTTTTGTGGAGTATGGAGATGTTGAGGGGAGGGGAGGGGGGGGGGGGGGGCAGGGGTGGAGTGTGAGTGTGTGTGTGTGTGTGTGTGTGTGTGTGTGTGTGTGTGTGTGTGTTGTACCATTGTACCATTGTACCATTCTGAGAGAGAGAGAGAGAGAGAGAGAGAGAGAGAGAGAGAGAGAATACTAATTCTGTCTAGTAAAAATTACAAGGAAAAAAAAAAATTACGGTTACAAAAAAGAAAAAAAAAAAAGGATTCCTGACATATGTGCTATCAGTGTCCAAGTTCCCGTTAAAGGCAGACACAAAGCGATAAAACAAAACAAAACAAAACAAACTGACCGAAATGAATTGTTTAAAAAAAAAAATGGACGCGAAAAAAGGGAGAGGGAGAAGAAGAAGAAGAAGAAGAAGAAGAAGAAAAGAGAATTAAAAACCAAGCAAAAAAACAAACAAACAACAGTTCGTCACCTATTATTACCACGAAGTTTCCTCAAGCCTCCCGACGAAGCAATGTCATTCTCCGGAATACCAGTATCACATTTAGACTGGAAATGCCAAATGCGGATCTTACCAAAGCCACAAAGACTTTGATTTCGGATTGAATCATCATGATACACTGTTGGTAATTTTTTCCATTTCGCTTCCTCTTTAGCGGTTTTTTTTTTCTTCTCTTGCTGTATTAGTAGTTTCAGTTATTCCCTTTTATTGTCGAAGTTTCTTTCTTCCTTCTTTGTGTGTGTGTGTGTGTGTGTGTGTGTGTGTGTGTGTGTGTGTGTGTGTGTGTTTTTTTTCTTTTCTTCTTCTTCTTCTTCTTCTTCTTCATTTTAATCAAATGTAAAATCATTGTGTCGGTTGGTACAAACACAGTTTCTGTGTTATTCAAACCTTTGAAAGACGACTAAAGTTCAGAAATGAAAGAGAAAAAAAATAAACGGTTTAAAACCAGGTTCAGCTGAACTAAGCAAAGATAAACGAACAAGAAAGGGACACAGACATACATATCAGAGAGAGAGGAGAGAGAGAGAGAGAGAGAGAGAGAGAGAGAGAGAGAGAGAGAGTGAGTCTCGCACACTTCACGTTGTTAAAAGGAAAAAATAAACTGAAGCGGGAAGTACATAAAAATCCATATAAAAATACACTGACAGCTCAATGAATCTGCGAGAGAGAGAAAGGGGGAACAGAAACAATAGTTCAATGAAAGCATGTCTCTGCTCATTTTTTTTTTCCCCATTCGGTACATGAACAGCAATCAACGCACAATGTGGGCTACATAAACATAAACAAAACTTACGGCTTCTGAAAAAAAAAAAAAACAAAAAAAAAAAAAAAAAAAAAACCCCGACCCTTAAGAGCATAAACACTCTGAGTTAGACACTCACAACCTTGAAAGTACGGGTCTCGCGATCTGGAAGCTTTAAAGAACAAATCTCGCCGAATTCTTTAATTTGAAACCATTTTCGGGGGGGGGGGGGGGGGGGGGGGGGGGGGGGGTTAAAATTTAGCTGACAGAAAATTGTATGGGGCGCATTCCAGCTGTCCGTCTTCAAACCAAGGAATGCTTCATCATCGAGTACAAAAGAAAAAAGGCGATTGTTTTTTCTCGTATGATGAAGGGAGGGGACGGGTGAAGCGGGAACGAGTGCGTTACTTGTGAGACGAATCGAACAAAACAGAGAACGAGAATGACAGCCCGTGTGAGATTCGACACTGAGATAAGGAAGAATTCATTTTCATTCCTGTCGTTTCCAGTGAGTCGTGTCGCTCGTGACATTAACTTAGGTGACTTATCATTTCGCGTACTGCCTTGGAAGTATGCGTTCTTTGTGTACTGTGAGATAAAAGACGATTGGAATATGTAACTGATTTCGGCTGTCTGTTTGTTTGTTTGTTTGTTTGTTTTTCTTTCTTTCTTTTTCTCGTGGGTATTTCCAGTCTTAATTAGATTGTTATTTAACACCAGCAGCAGCAGCACCACCACCGCCACCACAACCACCATCACCACTACAACAACAATAGCAGCAGGAACATTTACAATAGTATGAAGAAGAAGAAAGAAGAGAGAAGAACAACAACAACAACAACAATAATACTGATAATGATAATAATGAAAATGATCATGTTGACAATAATATGATAATAATGATAATAACAGTAATGATAATAATAATAATAATAATAATAACATAATTAACAGTTTCATTCTTTCTACGGTACTTAACCTTTTTGTACGTTTTATTTTTATTTCCCTAATGTGAGCGTGCGTGTGTGTGCGCGTGTGTGTGTGTGTGTGTGTGTGTGTGTGTGTGTGAGAGAGAGAGAGAGAGAGAGAGAGAGAGAGAGAGAGAGAGAGAGAGAGAGAGTAGAGAGATCTGGTGCTATTTCATTTTTCATTTCATTTTCTTCCCTTACCTAATCGATTTGTCAGCTTAGTTCAGTCTCATAATACCTTCACTGCATCACCGAAGCACGCAGACTCGTCTCTCTTTTTTCCTTTGGCAACAGACCTCTGGAACCGTCTTCCCTTCAGTGGAATTAAATGGCACAACTCGGAGGACTCTGGAAAGCCATTCTGACTGCCTACGCTCCTCCGCTGAGTCCGCGGTGACATTTGGGGCCGAAAGTAGGAAGGCAATTATTTCTTGTTGGCTTTTGTGAACATTTCAGTACGATAGAAAATAAGTACATGGATAAATAAACAAATAAATGAATGAATGAATAAATAAATAAATAAACAAACAAACAATTAATTATTAAACAAACAAATAAATAAATAGATAAATAAATTAAATAAATAAATAAGTAAATAGATAGAGTGGTACATACACGAATAAGGAAAAGGAAAAGGAGGAAAATAAGTAAAAAAGAGAAAAGAAAACATTTCAGCCCCCCTCCTCCCCCCCCCCCCCCCCCCCCCCCCCCCCCCCCCCTCCAAAAGAAAGAACAAAAAAAAAAAAAAAAAAAAGAGAAAGAAACCATGGAAAAGGAAGAAAGAAAGAAAGATGAGGGAAAGGAAGAAAGAAATGGAAATATTCATAAAGAAAGAAAAAACAAAAAGAAAAAAAATCAATGAATTACAGAAAAAAAAAATACAAAGCAGGAAAGAAAAAAAAAAGGAAAGGAAGGAGAAAAGAAAGAAAGAAAGAAGGAAGAGAAAGAAGAAGAAAGAAAGAAGAAAGAAAGAAAAAGAAGAGAAGAAAAAAAGAAAGGAAAAAGAAAGGAAGAAAAGATAGGTAGACAGAAAGGTAGACAGAAGGAAAGAAAGAAAGAAAAAGAAAGAACGAAAACCTAAATAGGAAATGTATATTTCATTTATTTTTTTTTGTTGTTGTTGTTGTTGTTTACAGACCAGTAAACCGTAGGGGTGCCCATATCAGTGCCGTGACATCGTCAAAATTGATTTTTACATCAAAAAGAAAGGAAACAAAAATAAAGAAAAGAAAGCAAGGAAGAAGAAGACAAAAAACGTACGGTTTAAATATGGTAGAAAGAAAAGAAGGGGGGAAAAGGAAAGAAGGAAAGAATGAAGAAAAAAAAACAGAAGGAAAGAAAGAAAGAAAGAAAGAAAGAAAGAAAGAAAACCCCTAAAGAATGGGGGTAGGAGGAAATGAAATAGGGAGAAAGAACGGGAAAATACACACACAAATAAGAGAATGAATACAGAGGGAACGAAGAAAGCGAGAAAGAGGGATAGAAAGACAGAGAAACGGATAGACAGATAGACAGACAGACAAAAGGAAAGAAAAAAAAAAAAAGAGAAAGAAAGGAATGAAAAAACGAATGATGATAAACAGCAGCTATAGTCAAGTCAAGAAAACAATAAAACAAAACAAACGACATGTCTAACTGCTTTAGCAAATGACCGACTACGCAGGTGGTAAAAAAAAGAAAAACAGACAACCATCAATCTTATCGATCCTATCCTAATTTGGACAAAGAGCCGCATAGAAATTTTTGTTATCATCTTCCCTCACAACCTTGACAATAACAGGGTTCAAAGTCTGCGAACACTACCTCCCGAATTTTTCTCACCGGGACAGAAAAACCGATGTTGCGAAGAACAGAGTTATCTTCGATCAAGTCAGTGTGTAGCAATGCGTCGTGTGTCTTCTTTGTCACAACGGAACTCCATGTGTGAATTGCGGGCCGCTTTCACCATGCAAGCAGAATGCGTCGCGCGTTGAGAGCAGCGCCACAACTATTTCTGTTATCTTTTCTGCTCCTGTGTGTGTGTGTGTGTGTGTGTGTGTGTGTGTGTGCGTTCCTCCCGGATTTTCTAACAGAGAGTGTGTGTGTGTGTATGTGTGTGTGTGTTGCGTTCCTCCCGGATTTTCTAACAGAGAGTTTCAATCGACAATGACCTCGTTGCCGTGGATGTTTTTACGTGCGATTTTTTTTTTTTTTTTTTTTTTTTTTTTTTAGCTGGATTTGAGCCGGCGTTTTACTGTGAAAGTAGACCTACATCTTTTCTTCTTCTTCTTCTTCTTCTTCTTCTTCGTTGTCGTCGATGTTGTCTTCGTCATCGTCGTCTCGTCATCATCGTCATCATCATCATCATCATCTTCTTCTTCTTTGTCGTCGTCGTCGTAGTCGTAGTGACCGTCGTCATCATCATCATCATCATCATCATCTTTTTCTTCTTCTTCTTCTCTGTAGGAAGAGATCATCGTCTGCATGAGGCAGATTGTACGTTTTGCCTCTCTTATTTAGACATACACTCATTTTTTTTTTTTTACTTATTTACTTATTCATTTGTTTATTCATCTGTGCATTCTTATATCCTACGGTTTGTTTCTAGAGGTAATGTTCCTTTCGTAAGCTGTGCAAGTAAAAACCTGCTCCTCTGTGTGTGTGTGTGTGTGTGTGTGAACGAGGACAATCAACAACTTCAAAAGGATGATACTGTCGGACATAGCAAAATATACGTCTGATGAAAGATAATTTGTTGTCTTTGCATCTGCAAAAACACCAGACAACAATCAAATTGGACAGATTTTGTGTATACACATCTAGCAGCTTCTCGCCATTCTGCTCGATCGTATCAAGTATGTAAGTCATTAATTTCTCATTACCATTAACGTTTTGTTTCGTTTAAAGCCCTCGCTAAAGTCATCGATCAGTTTCATCATTTTTCAGGTGATGAGCCCGCCGTTATGAAGTACTGCGTGTAAGCCCCGACACCGCACAGATGGTGTCATTGACTGCAACGACACGATCGACATCAATTTGTTGGTTACTCGGGAGCGATCGGTGTATGTGGAGGACGTTCGTGTTTCTCCCCCCCTCATCAAATGCTAACATCGTGGACTTGGTTTTTGTCGTGTGCAAATGGTCTTCAGCCTTAACATCTTCGCTTACCAAAGACCTGGGGGACACACACACACACACACACACACACACACACACACAGAGAGAGAGAGAGAGAGAGGAGAGAGAGAGAGAGAGAGAGAGAGAGAGAGAGAGAGAGAGAGAGAGACCTTGGAAAGCGCAATCTCTGATTCTCTTTTTTGTGCATTATCTTTATGATTGCCTCAGTCTTTGATGCCAACAATATAAATGCTGTCTTTAACAGCCGGAGATCATAACTGAAATTTTCTTCGATTTTTTTTTTTTTTTGAAAAATCGCCTTCGTTTTCTTTTCAAGAAAAATGTCGATAAAAACGACTTCGCTTTCTAATGGATAAAGAGTTTATCTGCGGAATGTCCAAAGATGTTAAAAAATAGAGAGATGATATGAATAAAAGGAAGAAAGAAGGAAGGAAAGGGAAAAAAAAAAAAAAAAAAGAAAGAAGAAAAGAAAAAAAAAAACGGATAGAATGACCAACCAGAGGAGGATTAAATCTTTCTTTAGAGCATTGTTTTGTATAGTATTGTTTATCTTGTATTCTTTTGTATCTTTTACATTGCTATATACATTTTTTTTTTTACAGTAGTGCAGCATTATTGCATTGTGTTGGGACTTACATTGTTTTGTATTATATTTATAGACCTCTCTGTACTGTGTTATTATGTACTGTGTTTTTTTCTTTAAAATGGTATTCCGTTTAACTGTCTTGTATTGGACTTACAGCATTCTGCACGTTATTTTCAGCATTGAATCTTATCGCACCGTGGCAGATCTGTGTTTTGTGTGGTATCTTTTAGCATTGTGTTCGACCTACGTTGTTTGTGTGGTATCTTATTTGCTGCGTGAGACCTGTACTGTTTTGCATGGGATCCTATTGTGTTGTGTTAGACCTTCGTTATTTTTCATTGCGTTTAAACGTATGTTGTTTAGAATGGCATCTTAGTGTATTGTGTCAGACCTACGCTGTTATGCATTACATCATTATTTCATTGTTGTAGACCTACGTTATTTTTGTTTTTCCTTTTTTTTTTTTTTTTTTTTTTTTTTGCATTGTACGGAATCTGCTTGCACTGTGGTAGGGTTACATTCTTATGAAAAAAATTAACAACAAAAAAAAAAAAAAACACTGTATGTAGTACACAACACTGTGTAGTATCACACTGTTAAAATGGTAAATGACATAGAAACAAAGAAAAATCGACTGACACTCCACGCAAGAGTGGGTCTTTATGTATTAAACTGTTAGTAGAAATTGTACTTTTATTTCCTTTCTATTTAACAAAGTATGTAACATTAGCTCACAACATTCTAATGTATTGAATATTTTTGCACTGTTTATGGTCTGTTGCACAGAAATCACAAACAGGTTTTCGGCAGATAAAACAGCTTGTGTATTGATTAATCTACTGTTTATGTATTCGTATATTTATTTTTTATTTATTGTTTATTAATTTATCTATTCATTCATTTATTTCTTCAATCAACCAATTTCATATCAACTAATTTGGTTGGCTTGCTGATTAATTGATAAGTTAGTTGTTGAGTCAGTGGGTGAGTGGGTAAGCGAGCGAGTGAGTTTAGGGAGTTAGTTTGTATTTATTAATTCACGCATTTATGTATCTATTTCGTCGTGTTTCAGGTTTTTGATTTGACTATTTTCTGTTGATGTTTAGACTTCTTTTTCACGAAGAACTCAGATTGCCTACGTATCTACTTCTTTATTTACATTTTTTCAAATGCATTTATCAGCCTATCAATTATTTGACTTTTTGTGGAGGTCATATATACCATTTTCTAGAATCATAGTTTGTTTTTAGTTTCCCTTTTCCTCTTTTTCATCTTAACAATATAACAGCGGGAGAATATTTAGGGGCAAAACAAAACAAAAAACAGAACAAAACAAAGAGGAAAAAGGCGCAAAAAAAAAAAAAAAAAAAGCGCGGTAGATGTAATAAATGGGAACTTCTACGTAAGCAGGCTGATACTCCTGCGGACACTCCCCGTATAGACAGGCAAGGATTAATCCCATCTGCCCGACAAAGGGAGTGGAGTTTTGTGTGTATGGCCGTTTTTTTTTTTTTTTTTTTTTTTTTTTTTTTATCCCGCCATTAAGGCAGCCATACTCCATCTTCGAGGGAGGCGCATGCTATGTGTAACGTATCATCCATTCCAACGGCCAAACTGGCCTTCTCTTCCGAAAGTTGGCGATGGGATTTTGCGTGTGTGTGCAAGGTGTTATGCGTGCGTTCACACACGGAACCTCGGTTTATAGTCTCATTCGAAGGACTGTATGGGGGATGGAGTCAGAACCAATGTTACCTCCGAGGGAAAAATCCCCCTGTACCGAAACGACCCGCGCGGAGATTCGAACCCGCAACCCTTAGATTTCGAGTCCGGCGCTCTACCAACTGAGCTATTCCGGCCCCCTATTAATGGGAACGAAGGGGGAAGTGTGATCTCTCGTTGGTACAGCGCTGTTGTTTCCTTTCACATCAAAGTTTTCACATTTCTTCTTTCTTACGTTTTCTATGCTCTGACAAATTTACTACGATGTGGGAGTCAAGAGCTTTGGGAATACAGACCACTTAGGTGCCCACCATGCATTCAATAGGTAATAAAGCTAGGATAGTATATTGCTGCCTTTTCGTTTTCTTCTTAGTTCTGTTTCCAGCTACGGACAGCCAAAGAGCCGACGCTTCTTCCTACCAATCGGAGAATGTTACTATATTTGGCGCATGTGCGCGGGGGGGAGGGTAGGAAATAATGGGCTGACCATACTCAGAGAAGAAAAATGTTTTTTTTTTTTTTTTTTTTTTTTTTTTTTTTTTTTACCTCCAACTCATTTCTCATTCATAGTTTCGAAAACAAACGGGGACTGAAACACGGGGGAGAATCTGATTTGAGAATATGTCGGCGAAACTTCGGAATTCTACTTTTTCTTCAATCTCTGCCTCTCTTGATTGTAAGTTTCAAAACGGAGTGACAGAGGGCGGAAAATGAAGCAAAATTTAGAAAGAGGGGGAGTTAGTTACCGCCAAGGACATAGACAAACAAAGTACAGGACAAGATACAAAGCATTTTGACCTCTTTGGTCTTCTTCAGGCAAAAAGAAATGACATTTAGGACAGTGAAAACAAAGAACGAGAAACCACTTATCTTTTCATATTCGGCGCACAACCAAAATGGCCGCCGGACGGAAACTGTTTAAATTATTGATTTACGTTTATCGCACGGTATAATTTACCGAATCCTGTCAACTTCTCTGCGACTGGTAGAAAGGGCCGTCGGTATTCGACTGTGATTCCTAAGATTGTAAGAGATGGAAACATTTGGGAATGAGGCCATATAGAAAACAGAACTGTTTTAGAATGTCA
>JADBJO010000317.1:625488-627988 GCA_016801955.1 Conus betulinus | reverse complement strand
GATGATAATTACCAATATTTCAGTTACTGTTGTTATAATTATTGTTGTTGTTGTTGTTGTTCATTATTATTATTATTATTATTATTATCAAATAGTTGTTGTATGTTGTTATCATTATCATTACGATTACTTTTGTTGATCTGATGATGATGATGATGATGATGATGATGATGTTCTTTTGTTTCCTACAGTTAAAATCGATCTGCGATGACACGACGAAAACAAGAAGACCACAGAATTAATAGTAACAAATTAGATGACAATATTAATAATGATACAGTGGTGATGATGATAACAATTGTTGATGACAGCAACGACAACACTAACAACAACAACAACGACGATGATGGTGATAACAGCAACAACAACGATGTTGATAGTGATGATTATAATAATAATAATGATTAAAATGATAATGATAATAATATCAACGATAATCATGATAATGATTATAGGAATTATAATGATAATGATTATCATCATTGAAGTAAATACTTGTTCATATTTGTCATAGTTATCTGCTTTATTCGTCGGCTATAGTCTCGCCATTTTCTGAACGGGTTCATTGAGAAATGCTAGTGCGCTTCGTCGGATTCCAGCGGAACTACTTGGTCTTTTTTTTTTTCTTTTCTTTCTCTCCTTTCTTTCGCTCCCCCCCCCCCCCCCCCCCCCTTCCCCTTTCCCTTTTCCCCTTTTCTTTTCGGGGTTTCTTCCTTTTATTTATTTATTTATAAATTTCTCTATCTTTTCTGTTTACTTTCTTTTTTTAAATCCTTTCTGTTTCTTTGTTCTTTCTTTGTTCTTTCGTTTTGTTTTATGTCTTTCTGTTTTCCTATGCCTTTTCGTATTTTTCCTCATTCCTTTTATCAGGTCTTTCTTTTCTCCCTTGTTCTTTTCTTCTTTCTTTTTTTCTTCCTTTCTTTCGCCTGTCTTTCTCTTTCTTTCTACCTGCATTTTTTCTGTCCTTTTTTTTTTTTTTTTTCTTTTAACACATTTCTTTTCTATTTTCTTTCTTTTTCATCCCTTCATTCTTTTTGTCTTCATTCATTTTTTCTCCCTTTTTTTTTTTTCTTTAGTTCTATCTTTCCTCTCTTCTTTTGTCATATTTTTGTTATTCCTCCTTTTCTCTCGCTTTTTGTATATCTGTCTTTCTTTCTTGCTTTTATCCTCTCTTTTTGTCATTTTCCCCCACTTTTTTTTTTCCATTCGTTTTTCAGTTTTCTCTCTATTTAATTTTTGTTGTTTCGCCTGTCCTAGTTCTTTATTTCATCATTCTTTATTTCCGTCATCCTTTCTTTCTTTTTTTCTTTTTTTTTTTTTCAGTATGCCTCTTTTCCACTCTTTCCTTCTTTTCTCTTTCTTCATTCTTTTCTCTCTTTTTTTTCTCTCTCTCTTTTTTTCGTTTAGAGTTTTCCGTTTCTCTTTCTTTGTTTTCTTGAATTCTTTTTTTTCTGTTTTGTTCCTGTACTTTTTTCTTCTTTCGTGAATAACCACTTTTTATCATCTCTCTCTCTCTCTCTCTCTATCTCTCTCTCTCTCTCTCTCTCTCTCTCTCTTCTCTTCCTCTTGACTCTTTGTTTTTGTGTTTTTAATGTAATTCTTCCCGTGTTTATCTATCGCTCTCCCGTCATTCTTGCAACCTTATCCCTCCTGCCATTCCTCTCTTGAAATACAAACAAAGGAGCCCCCAAACAAAATCTTTCATCGAGTGAAGGAGAATGAAGTGACAGTGAAAAACTGGAGTCTAGGGCCCCCAAAGCAGGTAAGAAGAGAAGTAGGCAAACACTGTAACAGCTAATATCGATTTATTGACAGACTGCTTCATAATGACACAAAATCCAAGACTGTTCGTATCGCTGGAAAGACAAACAAGAAACAGTCCGGCCACTTAACACCCCGCAGGAGAAAAAAAAAAAAAGAAAAAGAAAAAAAAAAAGCAAAACCCAAACGTTGACTTGATGTAGATGTTTTATCAATAAACAAACGTCAACGTGTTGAGTATTTTGTATAGGCTTACGAATCATTATACCTTGATTCAGTTTTTAATTGAAACTAACAGAGGTTTTCATCTGTGTTCGAAGCACCCTTGTGGAAAAGTAACTTGATTTATATCGACCTAAATCTAAGGCAGTTATTTCAAAACCGCAACGCTAGTGTCAAAATCTTTATACGGCTGTTACTAACTTGATTTAGAAAAAAAGGAACAGGAGGAAGCATTTTTTCTCCGCTTAAGATCAAGTTAATATAATATCATGGTACGGTGCGTGCGTTGACGAGTACGATACTGTCCATCGTAAACATTTTGAATTTCAAGACAGGTGATCTCTCCCAAGGCTTTGAATTCAGTCAATAGGAAAAAAAAAAAGTTTTTTTTTTTTTTTTTTTTTTTTTTTAAGCTATCACTTATTCAAAGAACAAAGTCATGTTTCAAAAGTAAAAAAAAAAAAAAAAAAAAACGACCTTATGATTTCGTGGACGACAAAAGAAGAAAAAAAAAGAA